>JAODUG010025921.1:0-7500 GCA_027564795.1 Aphredoderus sayanus
TCATGTGGAGTTATTAGCTATTACAGTAACGTACTGTACTGTAACTAATAACTTCTTACTTTTTTAAGTCACTTGCTTTACTGTTACTACCAAAATGAAAATGCAAAATGGTACGGTGCGTACCATACAGTACTGTACGGTGTGCTGTACATTACAGTACTCTACAGGAGTCGTATTCTGTAACATAGCAAGCTTTAGATACAGTCACCTTGGCTTTAGGCAAATAATATCCGTTGCATTTTAAGTGAAAATTTGGATCAGCATGGTTTCATGATTACTGTACTGTACAGTACTTGTCATAACAGTATCATGATCTCTTCCAGTATTTATGACCTTGCCTTCAAGCCAGATGGAAGCCAACTTATTGTCGCTGCAGGATATCGTGTTTTGGTATGCTTGGTTTACAGTATATTCTTATCATATGAACTAGCTGATATAGGCTATCTTGTTTTATTATGTTACATATTATTTATTACTTTGCTGCAGGTGTATGACACGTCAGATGGAACACTTATTCAGCCACTCAAAGGACACAAAGACACAGTTTACTGTGTGGCCTATGCTAAAGATGGTATTTGGCGATCTCTTCTGTTTTACACTACAGATACTGTAAGTTATGTATTTTTTAATAAAGTACCGCATTATCTCTGTAGGTAAACGATTTGCTTCAGGGTCTGCAGACAAAAGCATTATCATCTGGACATCTAAGTTGGAGGGTATTTTGAAATACACGTAGGTTTCAGCTTTGCATTTCTATTTAATGCAAACATATGCAGTAGACACATTAGGTGCATTATATCAGTAATTGTGTTAATTGTGTTTACTTCTGCAGCCATAATGAATCTATCCAGTGTGTTGCCTACAACCCTGTCACACACCAGCTTGCCTCATGCTCCTCTGGGGACTTTGGTGAGTTTACTTTACTTTATCTTTTATAGTAAACATGTATTGAAATATAATAGAAAACATAATTTTGCTGTGGAACATAAAACAGCTGTGTAAACTCTCTATATTTAATTAATATTTTATTTTTTATCTAATATTTTTAATTTTTTCTAGGTCTGTGGTCTCCAGAGCAAAAATCTGTATCTAAACATAAAGTCAGTAGCAAGATTACATGTTGTGGGTAAGTAAATTAAAGCTAGCAGTATTTCTAATAGTTGATGATGCATGTCACTTGTTATAATGATAGATTTATTTTTATTGCAGATGGACAAATGATGGCCAGTATCTAGCCCTGGGCATGATGAATGGGGTGGTCAGCATCCGTAACAAGAATGGAGAGGAAAAAGTCAAGATAGAGCGTCCTGGAAACTCCTCCTCTCCCATCTGGTCCATAGCCTGGAACCCTTCAAAGTAAGTATTTAAGCATTAAGCACGACTAGATAAAGAAAATGCAACATCAATAAGCACCTTAAGGAGCCATAACTTGATTTTCACTTGCACTTTTTATTCATTCCTAATTATTTTTTATTCGTATTGTAATATGCATCTCTAAATGTTTCACAACATTTAGGTGGGGAATCAGGGTTATGGCCCCAGGCTAGACATGGTTTTGGTTGGTACATTGACATGCTTACAGAACCTGACTATTTTCAGTGTAAGACCCAGATGTGGCCAACAGGTGGTAGTATTAAACCAGGCTTGTCCTGAATAAAGCTACAGAATACTTCCCCAGTAATAATAATTACTGGGGATGAGAGTCTCTTCCGGCATCTGTACTTGTCTGCTGCCCCCTACAGCCAGAAGAGGGGCTGTAACCCCAGAAGTAACAGCATATTTATTGATATGTTACCAAAATGTTCTGGTAATAATAAGGGATGGATTGTACACACATTTACATCTGATACATCTTTATTTGGATTGGCCTCTGGTATCATTTACCAATTTTTCCATATAACTGCTAGATCTGGTAATAATTATCTAAGTCAAGGTTTTCCTTACTACTCTTTATTTACCAGGGATGAGCACAATGACATTCTGGCTGTGGCAGATTGGGGTCAGAAGCTGTCCTTTTATCAACTTAGTGGAAAACAGGTGAGTACACTACATGTATATAGTCAACACCGAAGTCCCACAATTTTTATTCTCATGTTGCCATAGAATAAATGCTACAAGATGACTGCTATGTTCTATTAAAAGGCCTTCAATATGGCACGTTCCTACCTGTACTATACATTTTTACCTGTGCACCAGAAGGGTGTAGCTTTCTCCCTGGCTATACAAACAAGCCCAGATGTATGTATTCTTTATCCCTGTGTGTGAGCTGTATTGTCCTTTATTTGCATCACTATAGCAACAAAAAACAAGAGTACTTTACTATTGATCAAACTTAACTGGCATAAAAGCATGTGTTTCCTGCATTAATCAGGCTGTCAGGCTCCATTGAAATAATAACAATGCACTAAAAGGGATCTTGTTTGGATTTTAATAATGTTGGCCTTACTGTATCTCCAACCTTCTCACTCCCCTGGGGCAATACTGTAATTACAGACAAATATGCACCCTTCATTACTCTGCCATGAAACCTTAGGCTCAGGTCTTGTCACCGGACTATTTATCTGTTTAAGTGAACATGCTGTTTTGATTACAGCGCCAGAAATAGTTTGCAATAAATGAAAGTAATTGATCCAAATCTATTTCAGTGTAGAAGTATGGGCTGTCAAGAGACTCTTTTTTTTTTTTTTGGGTGAGGAGAAACAGATGCAAAGAGTTGGAGCGGATATGACACTGTGCAAATGGATCCTGAGTTACAGTACAATACATGCTATTTAGAAGAGAGAGGGTATTGCTGTTTTTCCCCCAAATATCTTTGAGTCTCACACTCACAGGGATGGTTGAATCTTTTCTAGGCTTTGATGTTTGTCAGCAGTGAAAAGTGAAGTGTTGGCCAGACCCCTGGTCCATAGTGCAGAGGAATACCCATTGTTTCAGCAGCCTGGCTGACTTATGTCTTTCCCAGATTTGGAAAGACAGGACTCTCAACTATGACCCGTGCTGCGTCAGCTACTTCTCCAAGGGAGAGTACATAGTCATGGGCGGCTCCGACAAACAGGCCTCGCTATACACCAAAGATGGGGTGCGGCTCGGCACCATAGGAGAGCAGAACTCTTGGGTCTGGACATGCCGGGTCAAGCCTGACTCCAACTATGTGGTGGGTCAAACATCTTTAAAGTCCCATATCCTGCGAAGCTAGCAATGAGCTCATTGGACCCACCCCTTTGAGCCAATGAGAAAAATAATTCCCCATAATACCTTCAGAGGGTGCTGTTCCTGGAATCTTTATTTGAGTATTTGGTGACTCTCTAAAATGATTTGACAGCACAAGTAGCTTCTCAGATACATGGCTTATTTTAGTGCGCTCTGTTTAAAGTTTAATTTGCTATATTAAACCAAAAGTGACGAGGTGTATACAAAAGAGAATTGGCTGCTGGCACACTCTTTGCTGTGTTAGACACCACCACGCTCACAACTAGAACATTCTGCAACTCTTTTTTTAGAGGTGTTAATAGGATGTACTGCTACATTGTTATCTCTTGTCTAGGTGTTGGGCTGCCAAGATGGAACCATCGCCTTCTTTCAGCTCATCTTCAGCACAGTTCATGGCCTGTATAAGGATCGCTATGCCTACAGAGACAGCATGACCGATGTTATTGTCCAGCACCTCATCACTGAACAAAAAGGTGCCCTCTTAAGCACAATAACTGTGAAATAAGCACAATAACTGTAGATGTGGCACATGATGAAATAACACATTGGTGCCAATATTTAACCACACTATACAGTATATTTTGGTGTGTACAGTATGTACTGTATGTAAAACACAATAATAAACCATATGGTACCAGCAATATACAATTTATTATTAAGAGATTAGGAGACATTTGTTCTACCATCAGTATAATGGCCATTGTATAAACAAGAATACATCAATTGATTAAACTTGGGTTGGGCCACTAGAAACTCACTGGCTCTGGTATGATCAGTATATCAGGAAATCGCTTGATTTCCTGATATACTGATCATACCAGATCATACTTTTTCATTTGCAAGTGAGTTATTTCAACTTGGTCATTAAGTTTCAAAACAAAACCTTAATATTTCACGTTTTTAATAAACATATCTAAATAAATCATATAGGTATTCATGTATATATTATAATGTATATGTTGTCAATCTTTTCACAGAAATAATTGATTTGTTGTCAATTCAAATCCTCAGATTGACCCACCGGGGCGCGTCCAATTTTAAGTTGTGACCTCACTGACCCTCGCATTTGTCACCCTCTGTCCTCAGTGAGGATCAAGTGTCGCGAATTGGTGAAGAAAATTGCCATCTACAGGAACCGTCTGGCCATCCAGCTGCCCGAGAAGATCCTCATCTACGAGCTGTACTCGGATGACTCCTCAGACATGCACTACCGCATAAAGGAGAAGATCTGCAGGAAGTTTGAGTGCAACCTACTGGTGGTGTGCTCCCAGCATATCATCCTGTGTCAGGTCTGTGGAGGGGAGATACAGTGGAGTGCTGTTGTGAATAAATGCTCCCCATCTGCCTGCATCCTGAAGTACTTAACTCTTTTGAGTCCACCCTCACTTGCTCTCTGACAAACTGCTGTGCTTAAGTTACCTTCAGACTAAATTCCGCTGACCTGCGGTGACTTTCTTGTCATATGTAAATTACACTAATGCATGTTTGACAGATTGTGAAAGAGCCCATAGAGACGTATGGGCACTATTAACGTGATGGAAACTTGAGTGAATTATTGGTCAGCTATGCACTGCTGCTCCAAACCCCCTGAAGGCACAGATAGCGGCCTGTAGTTGTAGGTTCTCCAGATGTTTCTGCCCAGCCTGTAAAAGGCTCCAGCTGTGTTTGTGAGCACTGCAGGTTTCGTCTCTCCTCGTCTCTCAGCCTTCCCGGGCTTGAGACATAAGGGAGACTTAGTGAGAGGGAAGGGCCTCAGCCTGTGGGTTTCTGGCCATTGCGCTCTGCTTTCTTTCTCCTGTGAGTTTGACATTGGCTGGTATGGAGGAGGGGCAGCCACAACACTGGGTTTTTCCTCTTAAATCTGTCAAAACTGGCGTGAGAGAGAGAGAGAAAGAGGGGTACCTCTCCTTTTTAACTGCCGGACTCTAATAGGGCCATGTTTCATGCCTCAGACAACTTTCACACCTTTTTAAATGGGCTGTGCTGTTGGTACGCATGCCAGTAGTAGTATCATATGAACATGAATCTAATTTCTCATGTTACACGACACTTTGTAGCCTTTTAAACTAGAACGACGTGCTAAGATTTGTGGGACATGTAGCCAACTACCCATTTGTTTGCACAGCAAAGGAGGCCAGACTAGGCGCGTCAATGGATGAATCCCCAGAGACTGAGCTTTATGTGGCTGTGTGATTTTATTTTAATTAATTAATTAATTTTTATTTTAATTATTTTTTTGGTCTCTCCTTCATTTCTCTCCCTTCCGCAGGAGAAGAGGCTCCAATGTTTGTCCTTCACCAGTGTTAAGGAGAAGGAATGGCTGATGGAGTCTCTGATTCGCTACATCAAAGTGATTGGCGGTCCGCCTGGCAGAGAGGGTCTGCTGGTGGGCCTGAAGAACGGGGCTGTGAGTACCATCATTTGGAGAAATGCATGACATTACTACAGTTACAGTAAATGTCCTAAGTAGATTGTGGTGGGCATTAGTAAAATGTACATCATAGCAAGTGACAACATCTATTCCCATCATATTTATTTGCACTACAGTAGTACCCTATTTACACTGTGTTTGAGATACATCCTATAACTGCCTTTGATTAGTTAGTACAGTAACATGCCTAGCCCTTTCCTGCTCCTTTAAAGGTGGAGTCAGCAATGCTAGAGAAAAGAACTTCAAACAAGAATCAAAACTTCAAAAAAGAATCAAAACAAAAACAGTTGTTTTTGCCAAGACTGGGATAATGTTGTGTGGTGCGGTCTGCACTACTCTGTTCCCATTTATACAGCCATGGTTGTGTGTGTCTACTCTGTAGATCCTGAAGATCTTCGTTGACAACCCGTTCTCCATCACCCTGCTGAAGCTTTCAACGTCAGTGCGCTGCTTGGACATGAGCACCTCCCGCAATAAGCTGGCCGTGGTGGACGAGCACAACACCTGCCTGGTCTACGACATCAACACCAAGGAACTGCTTTTCCAGGTGAGCTGGCAAGGCAGAGGATCACTGCTAATGTTTGAGACACTGGGACATTAGCGCATTAGGCATTTGTTTTCCATTAGACAATTGGTTCTCAGACGGGTGGGTCTAAAGAGCTTTTAGAGCGGGTATTGAAATGTTATTGATACTGTATATTGATTATGTTATCTTATTGGCATATGATTACAGTATGTGGCTACTGACATTCTTTTAGGGGATAATGGGACAAAACATTTTAGAACCATTGTGTCAGACAAATGTTTATCTATGTTACCCTATTAACTCCAAGACCTAGCTCCCCCTCTTAACACCTTCTCTTCCTGTCCCCTGGTCCTCAGGAGCCAAATGCTAACAGTGTAGCCTGGAACACTCAGTGTGAAGACATGCTGTGCTTCTCAGGCAACGGTTACCTGAACATCAAGGCCAGTAACTTCCCTGTGCATCAGCAGAAGCTCCAGGGCTTTGTGGTCGGCTACAACGGCTCAAAGATCTTTTGTCTCCACGTCTACTCCATGTCTGCCGTGGATGTGCCTCAGGTGGGCGGATTAAAGCTTATGCAGCATAGAATGTGGAGAGAGGATTGTGTTTGACCTAGATATAAATTGATCAGTTAAAGCCGTGTAATGCAAAATAATACAGTTTAATTGCTATTAGTGTTGGAATTGGCTGATGGAAAATAACAGCATAACATAACTTGGATTCATTGATATCATTTAACACACTGCTCTCAAAATGATCAAAATGAAAGGTGGAAATGGGAGTTTAAATGTCCGAATGCAAAACTGGTTGGTGTTATCCCATGTTCAGTCTGCGCCCATGTACCAGTACCTGGAGAAGAAGATGTTTAAGGAAGCTTACCAGATTGCCTGTCTAGGAGTGACCGACAATGACTGGAGAGACTTGGCTACAGAGGCCTTGGAGGGACTTGACATTGACACAGCCAAAAAGGCCAGTTAAACACGCTGTAATGTACTGTAAGGTACTGTACACATGCATGTAATGAATGCTTTGTTACTGTCAATCATGATGACAGGATGACCTGATTTGGTAGACCACACACACATGCAGTACAATATTCCCTCATTTCACTTTATTATCTCCTTTTTATAAGCATTCTGTTAGTAATAAAATGTGATTATTTGGAACTTGCAGGCCTTCATTAGAATCAGGGACCTGCGATACCTGGAGCTCATCAACAGCATTGAGGTAATGTGCTTCTCAAGAAGGAAGAACTATGTTCTTTCAAATGACGGTCAGCCATTTCATTATGACCCCTAATATACTAGGGTTAAGTGGTATATTAGAGATAGTCAGG
>JAODUG010025921.1:10000-20088 GCA_027564795.1 Aphredoderus sayanus
GGCGTGTGGGAATGGAGCACTGTTCTGTGCTGCTGTGGGGCCTGGTTGGAGAAGAACCAGTCGTGGTTAGAGCTGTCATGTGCTGCTCCTCCGGGGGATTTATCTGCGCCGTCTGTCGGCAAAGCACGCAAACATGTATCCTCCGTTCTTCCACGTGACCCCGTGTGTCTCTCTCCCTCCCTCTCCCAGGCTGATCGACATAGCCCGTAAGCTGGACAAGGCCGAGCGAGAACCCTTGTCCAAGTGTGCGTCCTACTTCAAGCGGCTTAAGCAGCACGGCTATGCCTCGGAAACGTACTCCAAGATGGGCGACCTCCAGGCTCTGGTGCAGCTGCACGTAGAAGCCCGCCACTGGGACGAGGTCTGACATACTTGGGAGGCACACCTGCTCCACTCATCACGACAGAGATAGACTCCCCTCATATACTCGCACACACAGAACGTGAACCACATAAGCTTGTGCTACATAAACTGCTGAGAATGCTGTTTATGTCACAAACTGCATGATATAAACCACAGCCACAGCATTTGTAGCTGTAAGTCTAACAAGAGCGACCAGAAAAGTGTATTGGCCAGGCCCTGCAATCCACAGCTAAGTCCAAACAATGAGTAATAATACGTCTGCATCATTTCCTCTCACAAGTACATATTGCTCACAACAAGGGTTTGTCATTTTTAGTTTTCTCTTTCCCTTCGTTTTGATTTGAAGCAGTGTGCGTGTGTAGGTGTAGATGCAGCCAATCACAATGACATGTAGAAATGCAAATACATTTATCAGGGAAATTCCACTCCTCCGTTCTGCTGTCTCATCTGCTACGCTTTTGAATTGATTTTACAAGTTTATGCACAATTTGAAATGTCGTGGTAAAAGTCAAATAATACAGTGAAATAACGTAAAGAACAGACACCTGACAATTATCAAAGTTGTTTTTTTCCTCTGAAAAGCACAACATTCTCTAACATGCTAAAGAGGGGCAGCATAAAGCTCTGCTTCCAATCAAACATCATCGTAAATGTTTGCTTTCTTATTCCATCTGTGCTGCCTAATCGAGTTACATTAAAGACGATGGGGAGATGCACATTGTCTGCATGTTTAAAGAGGGCCGAGAGACAAAAGCAGAACTTCAAATCACCTTCCCGTGTGTGAAGAACCCCTGCTAGACATATTTATTTCCTCCGCCGAGGACGAGGAAGAACCACAATAAAAGAGGGGTGGGCGGGAGAGGTGCTTGCTGGGAGAAATATTTAGCTTTATGTCCTTCACCGCTTTGAGGGGGACAGTGAGACAAGACAGAGCAGACTGCACTGTGGACCATATGGAGGCTATTCATTGCACCTTCTCCTTCTCAAACAGTCTTCTGTTGATAGGGTCTGGCTTGGAAACAAGGAGGGAGGCTTTTCTCTTACATTACATGACTGGCGAGAGTTGCTCAGCTGAGGGTTTGCCAGATGACTTGAAGGTTAATCCATCACAATGACAGGCATCCACAGGGCACTGCTGTCATTCAAACAGCTCCGCTTGATCTCTAATTAAGTGTGACATCAACACAGCCCATACACCTGCCTTTGTTCCCCACTCATTAATAACCCTGTAGTGATGTTTTGACTAGAAATATTGTGTTTCTCAGCCGTGATTCCTGAGTCCCTAATCGCTTTCGGCCAGCTGTAATTACCATGGGCATTCTGCCTGTGGGATACATGACACGGTTCCCCATATATTAACTGTAATCTGTGGCCGCACTATATTCTCAGGGCAGGTAATCACTTACATTCCCCTTGTTATGGCTTTGACACTGGGCAGACTCATTGGCACTCTGTGTATTCTACATTTTCTCTCTGGCTTTCTAAAAGTTTTTCTTTTTGTTGCCTGTCTCTCAGGCCTTCTCTCTGGTGGAGAAACATACCCAGTTCAAAGATGACGTTTACGTGCCCTATGCCCAGTGGCTGGCAGAGAACGACCGCTTTGAAGAGGCACAAAATGGTGAGTATGACTTTTCATGGGGATCGTGTTTGATAATGATAAAAAAGACTGTGTAACTGTAGGATGATACAGACAGCCATGCATCCCCCCCCTTTGTTTCCTTTCTTAAATAAATACTTTCTGGACGATTTCAACGCGAAGCCCTAAAGTCTAGTGTTGCCTGTAAATGTAAAATACATATGGAAACCATAAAGTCTGACCAGGAGTGGACCCAGACATATTTGCCTACTTCCTCTCCTTTTCCCTTTGTCCACTGTAAAACACGAGCCTCTTGCTAGCTAGCGGAGCGGAGCAGCCTGCTAACTGAATGACATCCATGCATGCTTCTAATCACCGCTACTACAAGCAGCTCTGATGATGATTACCAACTGTAACCATAGTTATAATCAGCTCATAGATTCATAATTATGATTCCAGCATGCTCATTTCCTACTCTGCATAATCTCCCCCCGCCTGTCTCGGTGTAGGGTATGAGGCTGAACAGCCCTGATTGTATTGCATTGGGTCCTGTATTTGTGCATTGTGCTGACTCCATGTATTTTGGTTAGGCAGTAAGGCAGGGTTGTGTTACTAATGATGTTGATTGCAATTGACTTTAAACAACTAATGTGATTCTTGAACGCTGCTCTGGTAATCTTCAGCAATGTCCAAAGGGAGTCGTTTGATGGCGTACGACTTATTTGGGAGCCCAAACTGGCTCCCAAACTCAGTTTCCCAGGTTCCATGGGTATATTTGAGCCAGACAAATCTATATATTCCACAATTACTTTAATTTATCTGAAGTGTTGTGAATTGTTTGAAAGTATTACTGTCTCCTCAGCTATGTTCTTATCTAGACTATCGCATTGTCCAGCTGTGTACCAAAACATATCCATCAGCATAGCCCTCCTCAGATAGGACTACTGTACCTCAGATAAGATCTTATCAAATGGGGAGCGGGTGAATAATGTGCCTATTGGAGGGCCCTTGACGATAAAACATTTGGGAGCCACTGCCATAGCCTATATCTGTCATTGTTAGCGTTCATGTAAGGCACTGGTGGGGGATGGGTGCTGTGCGCCTTCCTTACAAACACCAGCAGGAGCTGGTTGTGTTTTAAATCCAGTAGAGTGGACTGATGCATATTTGCCACTAATAAGCCTTTACCCAGCCTGTGGCCATTGGGACAACCTGCTTCTAATTACCTATTGATAGAAATGACAATAAAATGTTTATTAGCCCTGTGGTGATAATTGGCCCGTGTGGTACATTGGAAATGACTAGTCTCGCGTCATATGTAGTTTAAAACAAAAGTGTTGTCTGTGGGACAAATTACGTTGAAATCTTCGTACTTCTCTCGGTGCACCATTGCTGACTCCTTTGCCGGTTTTCTAGGGCATGTGCTGTAGTAGCAAAATATTGGTTTCTCTTCCCAGCCCTATGTTTCCCCCCTCTTCCTCCCAGCTTTCCACAAGGCAGGGCGGCAGAACGAGGCTGTGAAAGTGCTGGAGCAGCTTACCCACAATGCAGTGCTGGAGAGCAGGTTTAACGATGCTGCATACTACTACTGGATGCTGTCAATGCAGTGTCTGGACATCGCAAGAGGTGAGGGGGCGTGAGGGTGCATTGTTCTAATTGAAGCATGAAGCCTCTTCTGTTTGTGCTGATTTTGGCGTGTGCGTTCCAGACAATGAGCAGCAGAAGGAGGCGATGCTGAGGACGTTTGAGCGTTTTCAGCAGCTGGCAGAGCTCTACCATGTTTACCACTCCATCCAGCGCTTCACGGTGAGACCACGGCCCTGTGACCAATCAGTGTGGGCCTTGGCGCATGGGCCCGATTGAGATAAATGGACATGTTCAGTCTGAGGTGAAGGCGAGACAATTGAGAGAGATGAAGGCAATAGGTACGGGCCACAGAAGAAGAATTTAATAATCCCTACCTATGAAGAAGCAACGTATTTCATAAACGTCCTACATGTAGTTTTAATTTGGCAGAAAACCTTTCACTAGTAGTTTGCAACTAAAATGACTCATGCGCGATTTCATTACTGCGCTAGGTTCTGTGTTTTGTCTGGCGTCAAAGCAGCATGATTTTGACAAACTCCCATTCTACTGTCACAACGGTTCCCTTCCTGAACCTAAGATGACCTACGTTGCTGTGGCAACCGGCTGCTTGATTGATCATGATTACCACCTCGCCAGTGGTTGTCCTGAAGCCCCCATGAAGCCCCCTGCCCTAAACCTACACTACAAAATAAACAACGCATGGTTTGGAATATGTCTATATAGAGTGCCCTGGTCAGTGTCAGTGTGTACGTTCCTCGCCTTTGTTTGTTGATATAGTTCTATATGGGCACACCCCTGCTATAAAGAAGAATTACTGTGATATGTGCCAGAGCAAGAACCCTCTATATCTTACATGAACTCTCCAGGGCAAGCATTCAAGACTGCTGGCAGCACCGCCTTGTTAGTGATTGTAAAGGTAGAAGATGTGTTCCCCTTCAGTCCCACTAGTGAGAGCTGGATTGGAGCTCAGGGCTAGGCCTATTTTAAGACCTGGTACAGGAGGGGAGTAAGCGATCTCTGACTTCAGAATATTATATTATTATGGTTTCCTTTTCTGTCTTTTCATTCAACCGCTCAAAAATCTATTATTTTCTCCCTTTTCTGTCTTTGTCCAGGATGAGCCTTTCAGCTCTCACATGCCTGAAACGCTCTTCAACATCTGCAGGTTCCTCCTGAACAATCTCACAAAGGACGTGCCTGTGGGCATCTCCAAAGTGTATCCTTCCTCTTGAGAACGCAGTCCCACAAAATCCTACCAGTGAATAGGATGTTTATTTGATATTTTCAGTGTCTGCGAGATACAGCCGAGAACAGACCTGCTCGTCTGAAACTAAGACGATGAAGTGGCGGTAAAAGAGATTTGAGTTGAGAGACAAGGGACGAGTTGGCGCCAGTGGCGGAAACAGGGCTGCCGCTGAGAGAAAGAAAAGGGCCAATGATGGAGGGAGGGGGAAGACGCCAGGAAGAGAGACACATCCTCAGTAACTGAAACAAACGCTCTGATTACTGAGCTATGCGCTTGCGTACACAGTAGACTCACCATAACACACACAGAGTCATTCGTTCCAATACACAAACCACCCCGGGCTGACACGCACGCAGAGATGCACATACTTGGGGCAGATTGGAGTGCGAGGAAGGAAATCCCCCCCTTTTGTTGGAAATCAGACTGAGCAGCTGGAATAGTCTCTGGCCACACTTCCTCAGAGGACTTTAACCTGGGATTTATGGACCCAGTGGGGGTTAAAAGGTCCACTTAACCAGCGGTGTGATAGGAGAAGATGCGTTTGTCAGAGTTTGGTATAGACTGGCTGTATGGAGCAGAGGTGTGTTTTACGTTGATGGAGGACTGCCAGCTGAGAGCTGCCACAGCTGCAACTCATTGACCTGCTGTTCTCCAGCAATCTGCCCCCGTATAAACACAAACAAGCAACCGTTTCCTCAAACAGGAAAACGGGTACACGTATGTGTCATATGTGCTTGTACAGGATAAACAAGCCCATAAACAAGTTAACCAAGGGCCTTGGCATTACCTGTCTGCGATGTGTAACCTGCCATTCTAGTGTGCTTGTTATATGTCGTGACCATGCCATGTATTGTTTATTGTTATTATTAAGTGTCCGGCTTCTCTGGTGTTAAGCCAACAGCGTCATTATGAGCCAGACCTGCCTCGTACATTCATGTAGTTGTCCTTGACGGTCTCGCTAGCAACACTTTGTATGCTTTGGCCAAGCAGAGCACAAAGCTAGGGGCCTACAAGCTTGCCAGGTACGCTTATGAGAAGCTCCAGGACCTCCACCTTCCCTCTGGGTTCCAGGAGTCCATAGAACTGGGGAGCCTTACGGTTCGCTCCAAACCATTCTACGACAGCGAGGTGGGTTCACGTGTGACACCAGTAAGCCCACATTACAAAATGTCAGTTTCATCGCTTTAATTCCAACACACACACACACACACACACACACACCTTAGTTCTGAGTGGCTGGCGCTCCCCTCTACCCCTCCTGCTACAGAGCTGATCATTCTCCCCCAGTACCCCTACAGTACAGTCACAGCTGTGTTACATAGGGAGCGAACTGATGAGGCGCCATGCCACAACGGAGGCACTGCTGTGTGTTCAACCAGTGTGATCCCTACAGGAGCTGATCGAGGGCATGCTGTGCTACCGCTGTTCCACCAACAACCCCTTGCTCAACAGCCAGGGCAGCGTGTGCGTCAACTGCAAGCAGCCGTTCATCTACTCTGCCTCTTCCTATGGTCGGTCACACACACACACGCGTGTACAGTATAACACACTGCTGGGTAGCTAATGTTCCGTGTGTCTCTCCACGTAGAGGTCCTGCCTCTGGTGCAGTTCTATCTTGAGCCGGGCATCTCGGATGAAGAAGCGGTGTCTCTTATTGACCTGGAGGTCCCTCGCGCTGACAAGAGGGCTTCTGCACGGCGGCAAGATCTAGCCAGTGGCGGTATCCTTTGGTTCAGGCGCACGCACACACACACACACACCGCACAGTGATTAACTCCCGCCTGTGCCACAGCACATTGGTGGCGCATGCACCATCAGCCATGTACGGCGGGGGAGGCTTCTGAGGAATGGAGTGTGCGACGCGCCTTGTGACAGCTCTGAGAGCTTGTTTAGCCCGCGTTGGCCTGGATTCAGTGGTGGTGGGGTAAGCTGTAAGCAGCTAAGTCATCTTAGCTTATGGAGCTAATAGGGTTAGGGGGGCTCTCCTGTTTCATCTTAGTGACACTAACCCTCTAAGAGCCCGAGCATGAGCCCTTCTGCAGGGATTAACCTGCATTAACCTGCGTGGCCCTCAAGGGCATCCAGGTCTGCTCTGTTCATGGATGTGCACGCCGTGACTGATAGACCTCACTGAATGGTCCTTTCTTAGCAATAAACACTCTTTAAGTAGTCTATGAGGATAGATTTACGGTTCTAGTTTATTTTTATTATTGTTTGTATTATTGTTTATATCCTGCATTGGAGCGTGAAATAAATGCCGCAGTGGCTCTTAATTAAACCCATTCAGAGTCACTGAAGCTGGATGATGGCATAGAGGATGTGGAGGAAGACCCATTCACGGCCAAAATGAGCTTTGAGGTAAGGTGAAAGACGAGGTGCAGTGGCAGTGGGAGCAGAAGACGGCCCTGCATCATGGAAATGTGCCATATGTGTCCCCATAGCAGGGGGGCAGTGACTTTGTACCCATCAAGGTGAACCGCTCGGTGCTGAGGTCCATGAGCAGGAGGGACGTGCTGATCAAGCGCTGGCCGAGGCCCCTCACGTGGGAATACTTCCGCTCCCTGCTGCCTGATGTCAGCATCACCATGTGTCCCACCTGCTTTAAGGTAGCGCTGCTGTCTGCTACCGCAGACACACGCTGTGGCCTGGCTACATTTTATCCTTCTGCGTTGCTCATTTTGACTAGTTTAGTATTGACCGTTGCTAATGTGTGTTTGTACTCTGCAGATGTTCCACAGCGAGGATTATGAGCTCCTGGTGCTTCAGCACAACTGTTGTCCGTACTGTCGCAGACCCATTGATGAGCCTAACTAGATACAGTACATACGGAGCACGGATTTATTGCTGACAATGCATACTATATTTCCTTTGTTTTGCATTGTTATTGTCGCCATTGTTTTACACTCATTTATTTATTATAAAGTCAATTTATATGACGTTGATTTGAGTGTGCTACACCCTATGATGGCCTTTTATCTCCCAGAACGAGTGATTAAAACCAGTGTTTGTGTGTTGGTCATTAGACTGTGAGAAAATCGCATTGTCACCCAGTCAACCTAAGAAGATTATCATAATCAGATTACCAAGCATTATTAATGATTGCATCATCTGTCTAAATGGAATATTTTTGAATGTTGTATGACATACCTTTAGAAAATAACATAATAACCTTTTAAATATGATAAGATATTGCCTATTTATTGTAGGGCTGTGCAGCACATTTAACTGATTAGAAAGAAGTGTATTTATATACAGGATTTATTCCTCTTGTGTGTTATAATATTACATTGATATTGCATAAAAATGACTAAACTATGTATTTTTTTATTGTTCTAAATACACTAGATTTTTCAATAAAATGTTATATTTTCTACAGTGATCTTTACTGCTGTCTCTGGTGTAAGTCTATGCACGCATAGAGTGTTAACTTCATTCCTCTCGAGGGTGCACTTTATAAATATGGCAGCTTTTATAATATTAGCGTTTTGGATGTGTTTGTGTGGGGGAAGGGTGTGTGTGTGGAAGTGTGCTATATATGCTCCAGTAAGTATTATTACACTTAAAGGGTTTGGTTTTTCCCACCGATTTGAGGCCAACATTATGCAGTGGTTGAGGATTATGTTTCCGCAGATGCAAATGAGTTAGAAAGCTCTGGAATTTCATTTACACCCTGTCTGACATAAATGTCTTAAATCCCCACCCTCTTCCAAGTTTGGCAAGCCGAGCAGAGTTGCTCTGGTTCCATCTTGGATTCTGTAATTTACCCACCTCCCTCCGCCTACTCCTACAGACAGCCTTGACAGAGTGCCATGCGATGCCTCAGAGCGACAACGGTGTACGACAAGCTAATGCCCTTGAAAATACTCAGGAGTTTTCCCCAGTACATTGGTGTGTGTAAGGGAGAGGGGGAGCGAGAGAGAGTGTCCTAAATCTAGCCAAGCTATCACTTTAGCCCTCGCGCCTCCCTAATCCCGTCGACCTGTTAAAAGGTGCTGCCGCCGCCTCAGGGGGTTGCAGAGCACAGCTCCTCACCTCAGCCAGATCTAGTCATCCATCCTCTCATCCTTGTTCAGTCCCTGTGGCAACAAGGTTACCCGGTTGTACTTTACTCTGGTGTGAGGGGGAGAAACGGAGGATATATAGCGTTGGTCTCATTGGAAACAACACTTAACCACCTCCAGCCATGAATGGCACCGAAGGCCCCAACTTCTACGTGCCCATGTCTAACAAGACTGGGGTGGTGCGCAGCCCGTTCCAGTTCCCCCAGTACTACCTGGCCGAACCATGGAAGTACTCGCTGGTGGCGGCTTACATGCTCTTCCTCATCATCACCGCCTTCCCCATCAACTTCCTCACGCTGTATGTCACCATTCAGAACAAGAAGCTGCGGACCCCGCTGAACTACGTCCTGCTGAACCTGGCGGTGGCTGACCTCTTCATGGTGGTGGGGGGCTTCACCGTGACCCTCTACACAGCCCTGCACGCATACTTTGTGCTGGGCGTTACAGGCTGCAACATCGAAGGGTTCTTCGCCACCTTGGGAGGTAAGATGATGGGTCTGGCTCCTGAGGTTGGACTACCTGTTAAACAAACATGCATGCACTCTTCTGAAATAGTCCTACATATATGAAGAACTCAGTTATACGTGGAGCATTGTATGGAAAGTGTGATAAGCCAAAATAGTCTAAAATATTGTTTTGAATATTGTCTGAATGTTCAGTGTACTGATAACAGTACATTTTCTGTGTGTCCTATAGGGGAGATCGCCCTGTGGTCTCTGGTGGTGCTAGCTATAGAGCGCTACATTGTGGTCTGTAAACCAATGAGCAATTTCCGCTTTGGGGAGAAGCATGCCATCATGGGGCTGGCATTCACATGGGTCATGGCCCTCACCTGCGCTGCCCCCCCGCTGTTAGGATGGTCACGGTACTGTATGTCTTACCTAGACACCGCCTTCTAGCACTACTAGCCACTGTCGATCTGCAACCAGTGGTTTCACATTAAAGTGACACCCCTCAATTTGTGTTAGGAATTACCCTTGTGGTTTAAATCAGCATTACAACGGTGTTGTTGACGTTTGAAACTAATCGAGTGCTGAGTGGTTAGTTTGCACTCATCTCTACCTCTTCCCCTGCATCTCTCAAAGGCTATTGTTATTCTCTACCCCTCCCCTTATAGAAAGCCCAACTTTCGCAGACAGTGAGAAATGAGTTGGGGAAACAAGTTGGGTTTAAAACCATTGTGATGTCCTCAGGGTCAAAATGACCCAAATCACTAGCGCTTTGTGGCAGATAGAAGGCGCTAAACCTAATTCTA
>JAODUG010025942.1:0-20086 GCA_027564795.1 Aphredoderus sayanus
AGCACCTTGTTGAATCAATGCCACGTAGAATTAAGGCAGTTCTGAAGGCGAAAGGGGGTCAAACACAGTATTAGTATAGTGTTCCTAATAATCCTTTAGGTGAGTGTACAAACATGTTTGTTTATGAAACCTTTGACAACGCTGGCATAATATGCAGCTACTGTATAGATGCACTGTATGTATTCTGTGTATCACACTCAAAGCCATACAACAAATAAAAATCTGGTAGCGAATAACACTGAGCGAACAGAATGATGACTCTTCCCTGTAAAGATTACAATGCTGTAGACATACTGTAGCAATTTTGTTCAAGAGTACCCACCTCACTAACTGATGAAGGTATACAGAAAACATGCTCTACTGAAATTTCAGTCAGTTGAAGAAAATATAAGAAATAACACAAGGTTAACATCAAACTAGCAAATAAGCTTTTCATAGTCTATTCCTTATTGAATTTTTTGAACTTATATGAAGTCTTCTATTTTATATAATTATAGACCTTTTAAGCATGTAATGATTGTTTCTATCTTTGATATTGTATGCTACATAGCTACTGTAGGATGTTAATGATTATGAACACTTATGGCTTTGTTTAGTTAATATAAAAGTTGAAGTTGTTAGTAACCAGTACCTACTGTATTTTACACAATCCAATAAATGATTCAGTTTGTTTGGGTATTTGCATGATTTATGATGATTTCTATTTTTTTTAGCAATATCTAAACTTATCTGAATTCAAATGTATGCTTCCGTTGTTAGCCAGCTTTGAGGGGAGATTGAAGTGAGGATTTAAAAAATACAAAATACAGAAATGATCTGCAGTCTGATTAACTGAAGCCTGGATCTTAGATTTGCAGATTTGGTTAAATTTAAAAGAGCCACAAATGTAGCCCACTGTGACGTTTCTGTGCTGTTTCTTACAGCAGAATTACTGTACATTGCTTAACATGTCACTACTGTTAAAATATGCATTTGCAAGGCACCATTACAGTGCCCTACAGTAAAATGTATCACCTTATCTGTAATGTATAATATATATGTCATTGTAAGTTAGTCCATGTGTTAAGGCACTGAGTAACGAGAGAGAAGCCTTGAGTGCCAACCTATTTTAAGGACTGAAAGCTTGTTTCTAAAGGGCTGATTGGATTTGCTATTGATTATGTTTTCAGCTCTGGTGATGGTGCTGTTTTGTGGCTGCTATTGAACTACACTGCAAATTGAACTTGCCATCACAGATTGATGGGAATATTTATTTCTGTATAATGAAATTAGTACGGCCCATGATCCTATATACCCTTTTTCTCTCGATTCTAAAGGGTGTTGTACTTAACCACCCAATTAACCAGACAATTAATAGGTTTACACAATACAGTATACACCACTGTATTTTGTGTTCACTCACTTGTGCATTTTTTGATGCCAGATCCTTTCTTCAGAGCATGCCGGCTGAGTTTACATTGGAAATTATTTTCCCAGAACTCTGCAAACCAGATGTTTCTCCTGTTGTTTTCCAGGGTTCGGCTGATGAAATAGCGATCAAAACCTAAAACAAATGTATTACAGGTATGATTGGATTGTAATGTTTTGTGAGAATATTCTACCATATTACAATAATATTTAACTAAATACAGTTTAAATGTCTAATTAAAAGCATTTACTGCATTCCCTGTAGTATTGGCTGGCATGCAATTGCCAGATTGTTCTTTTTTTTATAATTTGATTTGTGATGTCCCATAACATATTTCTGTAACTAAGATACAAGGATATGCAGAAGTGTGGCCAATTCTGGATGTACACTAACTAAAATGTGGTCTATAAATGGAGCAGTATTGTTCACACATTTACTACCAACAAGTGGGAAATTATGTGAAAGCATGTCGATGCTACAAACAAATAATAACAAGTAAACAGATGAAATGTGCCAATGCTAATTTCTTTGTGGGTGTCCCCAAACCAAGAATACATGGGGTAACACTGTAGCAGTGTTTTCTGCATGTGTGATGCTTTAATGTAGAAGTCTGATAAAACATTTAGCATGGTGTACTGTACAGTGTGTTAGAAAAATGTAATTGACACCCTCCAAACTATCGGTACTAAGCACCTTCACAAGGAATAGTATAGCATGCAATACAACACATACAACATACAACAAAGCCTTATTTGGTCAATTGTGACAAGTTTGAGAGTGAGTCGAGGGCTACATTCAGTATTTGGTGCCCTAGAACACAGGCTGCAGGTTCTGTAGGCAAGGAGTGCCTTCAGCATATTACACGGTAGTGAACAGCTTTACAAAGATATGGTCTGTATCAATATTTGACCATAGCTTGAAGCCACCTTACAGTACAGTACATTACATATTGTATATTTCACAATGAAACCCATTGTGTTTCATGTTTTGAGGAAAATGGTGCACAAATACCTCGAATGGACTGGCGTTTCGGCAGGATGGTGACGGCACCCTCTGCCATTTCTTCCTGGTTTAGTACTGGTGATATTTTGGATCCCCAGCTATCAGAGCCAACCCAGATGAAATGGCCTGTCTGGTTTGCCTTCTTCGCTGCTTGAAGGAGTCTCCTATGGACAGGTAAGGGCATCTGTGTACATCTGTGTAATGTGATGACGTCAATAAACTGCTGATATAGTTAAGATGTTAGGCACCCACACCTACAGGTGTTGTTTTTTTGTCCATGTAAAAAGAAGAGCAGTGAGTCACACTGCCAGCCTCGTGTCACTTAGTTAAATCCTTTGTCCGCTTTGAGGATTTATGTTTAATTAACAGTGAACCCCCCCATACTATAGCAAGCACCGTGTAAGCTCCCCACACATGAATGCCTGTTGGTTTATTAGAAACATGGTAGTGGGGTGGGGGGGTCCGTTAAAGGAAGTTTCATTTAATTTTTCTTAAATTACATATAAAATGTATAAAGTAATTATTGTAGCTCTCATATATATTTGTCTTTGTTCTTTATGGCCTAGATAATTTATATTATGTTGAGAGTGTATCATATGAACATATGTGTTTCCTACATAGACAACATTGGGTTAGTATTAAGTTCCTGCCAACTTACATTGACTGGGTTCAAGGATATAGCAAGCAATGCAGAGCTGAAATCCCCCTGGCTTTATGTAATTACTACTGTATATATCCAGGCTATTGCGTCTTATCAGGACTGGATTAAGTAAATGAGCATGGGAACTTCTGCCCTGGTCATCAACAAGAGACCTCTCCTATCCCTGCCCATTAACTGTCTGTATATACTATAGGTATATGGTAGATATGGTTCATATCTTGGACCATGTCATCATAAAACAGATCACGGTTCATTGTTTATTCCTATGGCATTATTGTTTACCATTCCATTGCTTTACATTTGCCAGACTGCATTGTGAAAATGTGTGGTACACATTTGGTCATAACAGGGCGATGTGACAAAAACACTGTCTGTCGATGGCGCCTATTAACCGTTGCCGGTGGACAAGGGCGTCCTGGTATCACTGGCGATACCATGTGAAGTTGAACGTGAACTGAGATGCACTGCGCAGTGGAGCACATAATGGAGCTGCTGGAGTCAGCCCAGTGAGCGTGCAGCAGGCAGTATCCAGGCTACAAGGGCGACAGGCACGCCACGCTGTGCCGGCCGCAGGCCTCAACCTGCGTTTGAACAGAGCCCGCTCGTTCTCAGAGGACGGTGTGCATGACAAGGCGAGTGCCGACGGGTTACATCGGGCGGGGGAGTTTGACTCTGGACACACGCCCGCCAGCGTGACCAGGCGGGCTTCAGTGCTAACACATGCCCACAGTTCACTTCTCCTGAGTAACATGGAGGAACTTGTTTTCCTCTCCACGGTCTCCTCCACGGCCTGTAAGGACCAATATCTGCCCTGCTTAACAGAGACTAATCTCCTGTGTTATTTATGCAGAAGACTGTCGGGAGATGCTGTATGTGTGCAGTGTTTTACGTGTTTGTTTAAGCTATACATTTGACATCTAAAGAGGACCTCTGACCTCTTTAGGAGGACCTCGTTTGTTTATCAGTTGTGATCATGCTGTGAATGTATTTTGTGCCATATTTGTTTAAAAACATGCTTATTACACATGTATTTGTGTAAAGCAGAGTAAGAACTGTACAGTGTTTTGGTTTATCTTAATACTCTATGTGCTGTCTAATTAATAATGTATTATTCTGATGTTTATTCTGTGGCAATTACATTTCATTATATGCAGCGATCCTAATCAATTGATAATTTAGGCACACATACTGTAATTATTTGCAAAAACAAAATTCAAAACACAGATTTTGCTTAGTCATGTTAACCCACCTGATGTCATCTTCATTGGCGAAGATAATAACCACCCTGGCATTGGGGTTCTCACTCAGTCTGCGGATGATCTTGTCAAACTCTCCTGGCCTTGGCTCACGCGGGATCTTCACTGACTGAGAAATACACAGACCCCCTGCATGACAAACACGTTAGAAAATCATAATCTCGTCAGTCGGTTCTGTTTGAATTCACAAACAAAACAAGGCTATAAAACTTAATGTGCTTAATGTACTCATAAACTCAAGTTTAAATTGGTTCTATAAGGGGTATATGCCAAGGGACATATGCTGTAAGTAAACGCTGTAAGTAAACAGTAGCTATCAGCCATAGACCAACTGCAATAACTCGGAGAAAGACCGCAAAAGCATTTTTGAGACCTATCAGACCTAACATATACTGTACCCATCAGTCTGGTTTAAGGTTCTGCCAATGAAACTGTGGGAAATTAGATGTTTTGTATACAGTATCTGAAAACTGTTTGTACAGTACATGTATTTTTACAGAAGTAGTAGAAAAAGGTGGATAAACCCTTATTGTTCCACACAGATGGTTTATAAATCTGGTTAGTAGTCTTGTGGTTTATAGTCTTCCCTAACTAGGAGATATGTATGCTATTGAGCAGTCTGAAGGCAGCAGGAAACGTCCACTGCAAGGGTTTCTAAGTCCCAGTGCAGCATTACAAAAGGAATTGCTTTTTCACCCTGCCAAAATGCCACTGTGTGTGTGGGGGTGTGGGTGTGTGCATGCCTGGTGCACGCACGCATACTAACGAACTCTACATTTGTGACCTGATGCAAAGCCCAGCCCACTGAGCAATCACTGCAGTAACTATACCCTCAGTGCAGGGCAGCCCGGCTCATGCCATGGATCATAAAACAAAGCCTGGCCCACACTCAGAAACTAATAGGTGTGGGATCTGAAAAAACAGGAGTGAAGGAACAATAATCTCAGAATGACTGCTTTCACTCATGGACGCAAAGAGTCACTTCCAGAAAACTCACTCGAGTGCTTCACTCAACGCCTCTACTATCTGACTGATTTTCAATATATAGTGCGATTTTCCGATTTCATTTGCTATTCCGTCTGGAATATTTTTTCAGATAAGCTGTGTGTGTGTGTGTGTGTGTGGGCTTCCCTTGATCATACATGTCACAGCTATTGGCTGACAGTTGGCCAATATCTTCATTTGTCTGACTGATGCATTCACGTTGTTTATTTCCACTGAGGGAACAGACAGCATATGTCTGTTTCTCACTAATGCTTTCACCTGTCACATCCTTTGCATTCGTAGCGAGAGCTTGGAATTTTTGATACTACCTTGAATCCTTCACGCTGCATTTCATGAAGAGTGGCAATCATGCCTGGAACCAAATCGGAATGTACCTACGATGTGTTTGTAAATATATCAATGTTTGAAAATATATCACCTTAAATTCCAAGTTGAAGAACAAACTGTGCTGAAGTACGAGTGCATCTGCCTATTATCAATATGCTCACAGTACCCAGCACCTAGCCAGACACATGGGCAATATGGCAGCTTAGCCACAATCATTTTGCCTAGCATTCAGTACTCAGCTACTATCAATCATTCCATTCTGCGTCCTTGCCTCACTGGTGCCCTGACTCTCCTGTTCCCCTAACATATGCTATGCTGGGTATTCATCCCATCCTTTTCTCACACTCTTTGCACTCTGGAAAGAGTGGCACATTAGAAATCAGTGCCAGGAGCCCAATCCTACTGAATGGGGTCCATAATGGGATTGTTGGCATTACTGTCAGTTGTAAAGTAGACTTCTCACGTTTTTACATCACTAGCACTTGTGTCACATGCAATGCTTTGTACAGTATATACAGTGCATGTCAAAAGAGAGAAACAAGATGGCCTGGATCCTGTTTTGTAATTCAGTTTTTCTCCAAGAAAGGACTACCAATGTGTCCTTGAGCAAATAAATCCTACAATATACCTAATTAATCCTATGCTAGATGGGACTGCTGTCACTAATATACACAGCATGATATTGATTTTAATAGCTTACACATACATTTATTGGACCATGCCATATACTTACGATGTATTATACTTCCCAACCTCAAGTTGCTTTTTATCTGTATAATTATAATTGTGCCTCATTATGTTTGATTAATTTTAGTAGGTAATGAGTCCCTTACAGGATTGTATTTCTCAATAGCATGGATTGCTAGATTACTTTGAGTTGTAGGACAGGTTTTAATTGGGGATGGTGGAGGGTCCATTTGCTGAGATCCTTCTCCACAACTCTATCCTCATCAGGTCTCCCACATTGTGAACCACACAGCCAACTCCCACCCAGAGTCATATTGTAAACACAAGAAAAATTGTCTGGAGCCTTGAGGCGTAAAACCCTTAGATACAGCATTGTTTCTATCCCTGGGGATTTTCATTATTATCTGATAATTACAGAGATAGATAGAAATCACCTGATGGTGATGGCTTAGATCTGAGAGCCTGAGGCATGTTTGAAACAGAATTGCAAACCTGTGCTTTCACCTTTGACCTTCTATACATAATAGGACAGAGAGGTACAGTAGACATGTACACTATGTGACCATCTAGATTAATTCTCGAACACCACGCTCCAGTGGATGGCTGAAAGACATTACAGTATGACAGGTATTTGCTAACAGGTGGACATCATTGCTCATGAGCAAAGAGTGGCATCATTCTTGTACAGCCCTAGTCAGGAAAAAAAGTATACCTAGTCCTCTCCATACTTTTCAGTCTCAACATGTGACTAATATGCCTTGATTAATAAGTGAATACAAGCTTCTCCTCATGTTCCATTGTCTTTACTATTCCATTCTTTCTTAACAGCCCTGCTGAATGCTAATATTCATTCCATTTGATGCACGTGGGAGAGAATGCTGGCATAAACATTAAATATACCCATGCACGCTGACTGATTACTGCACAGCTTTTTTTTTTTTTTTAGCTCTGCAAATAGTTGTAGGGAAGCACACAAATTATGCCCAGGTGGGTGGGGCTGTTGGGGTGTGATTGTATAAATAGCCTTTTATTGGAGTGCTGTCAGTGGAAAAAACCCTACAGCACAGCACATGTGAAGGCATATCTTGTCACACAACAACCATCTAGAAACAAAGCAGACTGCAGTCTTATGCTGCTACGGTATAGCCATAGTCAGAGTTCACCAATTACCTTTCTTTAATCCTTAATTAGAATTAATAATAATAATTCTTATAATAATACTAATTATAATAATAATTATAAGCTAATAGTTAAAACATTTTATTTCATTCCAATTTTATGTATACTAATATTACACAAGCACAATAAAATAGTTAAATGTATTTCAGCTGTGGTAACCTTTTGGGTTCTTCTCACATTGTTGTCCTATCAATTTATTTATATGCACAATTATACTTTCTGGCAAATGCCAATGTTTGGCACCGGCTAATGCCTCCACTCATGGGTGCCTGTCACAAATGGGAACAATAACACACACAAAAAAAAAAAACACATTCAAATGAGATCCAACTTAAATTGTGTTCTAAAGAGGTTATTATAGGTAAACTATCCCCGCTCACTTTAACCGTAGCCATCTAATCTGTTTAGTTTAGTGTATTCCATCTGATTTATACAAGTATTGATCAGAGGAGGGAAATCACAAGCCGGGGTGAAATCTTAAAGATGGCCCACAGCAAGCTGCCTACTGGATGACTTTTCTTTGCCTTAAAAGTTACTTGAACAGCTGACAGCAAACATATTCGGGTTATGCAATGTTTTTTTCTTCTACCTTTAATAATAATATAATGGCAATTATTTAGGCATTTGTTTATTGATTAGACACTGATGAGAGTGACAGAAGGAAATACTTAAGAGAGGGAAAGCAGTTGCCAGGAAACAGGATAGCAAGGTGATGTCATGAGACCGACAGCCCAATCGCAGTGCTCTGATTCAATCCTGCCCAACAGCATATGCCCTGTTGAAGTGTCTTTGAGGGTTCTACTAAGAGTTCCACTCTGTAGCTGACCTTACTCTCCAACATCTTTGTTTCCTTTTTTCTGTTATGCCAAAAATATCTAATCTGCAAAACATAAATATTTCAGTTGAAAAATATCACAGCACAAACCCTCTATTGGCAGTGTTATGAGAAAACAACACTAGCCAACACAACAGAAATTACTTAAGTGTTTATTTTCGTTTCATTTTAGACCACCTGAATGTTTCAGATATTGGATGCAAGGAGATGCATGACCATAATTTAACACAACCATCCGTGGATGATGAGTGGATCTAAATGATGATGAGCATCTGTGCCATTATGTAAACAATTCCCTGATCTACTTCCTTTTGTGTTAGGAGGGTATCTGTAGATCATGCCCTAGATGTGTGGCTGTGCATTTTATGTAGACCCCTTATAACTTGTTGGGGGCTAGACACTTGCTTGGTATCTTTGAGAAAAAAGTTTTGCATCACCGTGACACCACAGGAGACTACAGTTAAGCTTCATTTCCCACATCAATGGATTTAGAATGTACAGTATATCAAGCTCATATCAGCACATGGACAACTGTTTACTATCCTGTTTTGTTGTATCTCTGCCAATGTAAATAATATGTAACATGAATAATTTATTACAGCTATACTGTATAGGATATTTTCTCTAAGCAAATATTTTTAACATGGTGCAATGACAGGCATTTGGTGGACTGCTCTGAAATACAAGCAGCTATGTATTTAAAATGTATTGTATGGTACTGCTAAACTGCCATTTTCTTTTAAACAGCAACGCTAAAATCTAACCCTGTGATTTATTACTACCACTTTTTTGGACCAATTTAGTTTTGAACAAATGGTGTTGGTACATTGCAAAAAGGTTTGCTCTCTGTAAACACTCTTTCTAAAGTTCATTGTGAGGTTGCCACATTACCCTTTATTAGTCGACAAATTGCCTACGCTGTCTGAAGTTAGAGTAAAAAAGCTTCACTCCCATGTCAAGATATTGATTAATTTTGTGAGTAAATAAATGACAGAGCAGACAGTAGTCTGCAGTGGAACAAGGAAGAACCTCAACTGAGACAAAAACAATACTGATTTCATAAGAGTGATGCTGCATATCACTTTTTCATAGAGATGCACTGAAGAAAGTCTTTTAAATGCACCAAGCAACATTTTGCTGGTAATGAAAACCCACTTCCAGTCTTATTGACTGCAGCTACAGTCATTTAAAGAAGTGCTGCTTTCAAGCAGTTTGAAACAGATGCAAGGCAGTTAGCTGAGCATGAAGGGAAATGGATATGTGTCTTATCTATTTACCTCCACGTATTTATGAGAAAGAACTGGTCAAAACTAAAAAATTGTATTTGTGAGGTTGTGTATTTGCTTACTTTGAATTACAGTAGGTGTAAGGGTATAAGTAGATAACATTTTTGCAAGCCGACTGAATTATTTGTCACCATGAAATAAACAAAATGTTGTGTAGGTACAGTACTGTTAATATGATACTTTTGAATGTGTCCAGTATATTTTACCATAACAGCTAACATGTTGATAAATCATACAACGTTTATTGCCCCTACAGCACAAAAAAGATTTTTAAACAAAATATTTTGCAAATTGCATTTCCATTTAGTGTTACATGATTAAAGCTGGGTTTTCTCCTCTCGCGATAGTCAATTAGGTAACTGTAACCGTTTTGATTGCAGCCACCACAAGATAGCCTGTGGTTTACGCAATGACGGACAGGCAAACCTCATTGGCAGTGGCCCCTTTTCAGTGATTTCAGATGATTTATCGTTGGTTAACGTCACACCTAAACTACATTCGTAGCTGATTGGTCAGAAAAACTGTGGTTCAACTGAAGCACCACCATATCAAGGTGACCTGACAGATATCACGGTGAAGTCTGTAGTATCATGAGGCTGAGATTTAATCATATGATGTACATACATACTGAATATTGATGACTACAATTCACAACTAGGTTGTGTTCTTAACACAACTAACTGTTGTGCTCTGGCCTTGATGGTGATGGATCAACGCAAGTATTTGTTGACATGCCTATTTCCTTAACCCACGTGGCAACCAGTCACAGTAACACATCTGTCAGCAAGCCTGGCCTGATTTGAGCTGTAAGCACTCTTCTAGCGTCCCACATGAATCTCTGTTCCTATAGGATGTGTGGAGCTCTTAAAGGGCAAGAGGGCAGCAAGTGAGCATGTCAGTTCACACATAATAATCTCCCCACTGTGTCTCGACAGTTTGACCACAGTGCATGCAAATCCCCAGATCCGGTCATCCTTTTCTTTCTTAACTAAATGACTGACTACACAATGTATTGTCTTGTGTTCAGTTTCAAACGCAATGTTCCACACTAACATGGTATACCTCGTACTTACTCTGTGTAGGAGACAATGGATGCACTCTACTGTATTTCCCTGAGCAGGAGATTTAGTTTTACTGTGTTTCTATATAGTAAACTGCTGAAGCACATGCTCCATTATACATGCATACACAGTAGTGCTGTCAGTCAGTTTCTATGTACTGTACACAAGATGATTCAACATATGGTAATGGTGAATTAAAAAGGACAAAATTGATTAAAAGGTACATGACATGGTCTGCGAATTGGGTTATTTAGTGCTTCTGTGGTGTCGTCTCTGGGGTTCCGCTTATGGTGGTGGCATGGTGGTACCTGGTTGGTGGGTTGGATTATGGGTGGGTGTGTGCCCTGGCCTGCAGTGTCTAGGGGTTTAGCTGGGCGGAGCTGGTCCATTTATTCACCTGCATCATGTCTGTGTTTGGTGGTGCGCCCCTGGTGCCACATAGTTTGGGGTCTAGAGTATTTTGGTGTGGGTCCCGGAAGTTTAGTGTTTCGGGGATGGTGGAACACTCCGGATGTTTGCGCTTGATTTTCTGTTTTCCCTGGTGCTTGTTTGTGATTGGAAGGTTGGGATGATGGGTGTTACATAGGGTGGTATTATTACTCATTTATTACTTGTTTGTAGTACTTATTACTATAAATCATTGTTAATGATTTTGTAGTGTGAAGCACTTTGTGTTACATGTATTTGTATGAAAAGTGCTATAAAATAAAGATTGATTGATTGATGATTGATAAATGAGACTTAAAAAATAATACATTAGTTATAAGTCAGAGTAATGTGCCTTGAGCATGTGAAATAAGCTTTCCTGCAGTATGATACAATGACTCACCTTACAACTGCTAGGCATTTCCTCTTATACAAAGAAAATCCTCCTAGCAAGTATGTTCAAATTGAGAAAGGGGTGTTTCCATAAAACCGTAACTGTCCTACAAGCCAAAGTGTTAAAGGTGTCATCAAGAGATGTGAACATGTGTGAAATTAAAGCCACAGGCACACAGGAAATGACTAGCAATGATGTTATAACGAGATAAAAGGGAATGTCAATGATATTCAGTTGCTTGTGAGATGACAGTCGGCAAAATAACGGTGACACAAAGTGGGCGGGTACAGATCTAATCTCAATCTCACGACTGAGGCAACCACCAATGGGAGGTAAGGATATTGTTGACTGACAGATTACTAAAACATTTCAGGTGGGAAATATACTAGAGGGATACCTAGGCAAACAAAACCTTTAATGTAAACAAGAAAACAATTTACAGCTACAAAGTGATGGGCAACAAGCGAGCGTTGTATGTGTCTGCGGCTTAAAGCACAATAAAAAATTTAATTTCAGTCTATCTATAATTATTATTTATTGTATATACATAAATTACATATTTTAATAAAGACCAGGAACCTTTTTTTTTTTTAAACGGAACCACTTAATTTTATATGTAACCACCTTACAGTACTTTGAATGTAATATTTTTAAAGGCACGCATGTAATTTAAATTTTAAAATACAACAATGGAAAACACACAAAATACAGTATATGGCCTTGACTGACTGGTGGAAGCAGCTGTGGTGATAAAAATAAGTTTGTTGTATTCACGGTTTTGGTTGGGACTGTTATCCTTTAGAGTTTACACACAACTGTGTTATATCGGAAAAACACTGCCAAACTGACAAGCTGACCTGTCATTTTTTATAAACATTTTAATCAACAATTTCTTCACCATCTGCACTCATTTTCTCACTCCACACCACCTCTGCTATTATGTCACATGTCGATGTTGCAACTTGTTAAATGATGTTTGCGTGTATATACTGTTACTCGTGGCACGCTCCATTATCAAGGTATAGACAAGTCCAGCAATCAATTGTGGGTGCCACATTTACTGCGGTGGAAAGTGGTAGGGAAGAACCATCAATGTCCTTTTGGTATAAGTCCGTATTATCTGAATGTCTGATGCCTTTCGCCTGATGGCTTTTCGTCTGAGAAAGATCTGCTTGATTGTACTATATCTTAGACTTGACTATAATGTATTATAACATATTTTCATGAGACCTGAAGCTTTTTAGTTTGAGGAACAATGCTGTGATATTTGAAGTCTGAGAGTTTACACTGAGGTCTGAGGATGACCTAAAATGTACACCGTAAGTGTGAGACAGTTGTAACAGTGAGCGTCATACAACAGACTAAAATTGTGGATCCTACAACATATTTACGATAAAATACTGCTGGCTCAAATGAAAGGAACAACGACAAAGATTAAAATGTACGAAATTATTAGGGATTATGAAAGCCAATATAATGTACTGTAGCCTAATGTGGCTACTGTAACAATAAAATGCATATTTTATTTTTATAATATCAACATGGAAAAACAGAAAGGATAATTGAGATATTGCTTATTTATTACATGCCTGCTGCATTTGTGTCTACATTCAGTTTTCTTCCAAAGTAGAAGTTTGCTGTAGCATCTGAGAAATCCACAGGTTATTCCAAATTTCGCAGATACCATTTCAACAATCAAATGTGGAAATGTTCTAAGCTTTGCAGTATCTTCTTTGATATTGTAATTTAACATACTGTATTTTACAGTATGTAGATCAAATGTTTGTTTTTTAAATCAGCATTATCTTAATTTTTAATAAAAGTTAAATCACCATTGTAAATCACCAAACACAAACAGGTAAATCACCATTGTATATTCTGACATACTCATCCTTTCTTGAACATGTACTGTTCTAATGAAATCATGGGTGTCAATCATGTACTGTACACTTGTAGACTGTTGTTGTAGACTTATTAATCTAGTCTCGGAATCATCTTTGCTATACCTGCATCCTTGTGGCACTAGATGACTGCAATTGATAATATAGGCAATGAAAATGGAAAAATACAGATGAATAGGCCTGATACAATGTCAGAGCAAATTCACTTACAGTAATGTCTCTGCACAGAACTCACATGCAAATGCAGCTACAGATACAGTCCATCAAGATATTTGAAGATTTTCATCTGAGCACAGCCCAGTTCAATTAGCAATTGTGCAATTGTATGGGATACATATAATACAATGGTATGTAGAGGAAATGCTAATATATAGGTACAATGCATGGCAAATAGCACGAAAGTTATAGTTAGGAATAATTTATGTTGATACTTACTACAGTTTTTTTGTTTGATGTAACTAACTTTAAATTTCAAATGCAAAAGGAAGGTGACATAACCATCTGTACAGTACATGTGAATACACATTACTATAATTACCTGGTTATAATGTTCCAGAGATTTCCTTCATTCTGAGTAGATTGTTCTTCCCACCAAAACTGTGTTTTTTTTTTTCCAAGCCAATAGTCATGGTTTTATTTAAACAAAACCCTATGTGTGGGAGCGAAAATATACAACAGACGTGTATACCAAGTGATTAAACCTGTGTTAATTGAGATTTTGCACAATGTGAAGGTGTGGTGGAGATGATGGCTTGATGGCAGGCAGGCAACCAGTCAAGCTGTTGTTACTGCCTATTTCCAGCTCTCTGTTTTCTGTTCCAGGCTATGAATTTGTGCCCGCCTGCACTATTCCTTTGATGCTCTTTTTACAGGAGTAAGAGCTTAATAAAAAATAAAACTCTTTAAAATGTGTCGTTAGGCTCATTTGGTGTTATAACATAAACATGTACACAAACAATAGTAGCATGAAATTGGAATGTTTTCTAAATAAAATAATATATAATTTACTGTCTTTATATATATATATATATATATATATATATATATATATATAATATGTATCATATCATATCATATCATGGCTATGACCTTGGGTTTCAACAGATTTTAAACTCATAAAAAAAAAAACATCAGTAACTCCCTCCTTGCAGTGATATTTGAAATGTTGGGATGAAATAAAATAAAAGATTTAACTCCATCCAAACAAATATACCTCTACCTTCAGGTGTTCACTCAGAAGCTCCGCCCCCCCAAACAGGACACATATTGCCATGGCTGGAATACTGTTGTGTGGTGCGGTCTGCACTACTTTATTTGTGTTCACATTTACAGAGACAGGACTGTATAGGAACACCAGATTATATTTAAGCATATAGACAGAACAAACAGCTAGTGGACTGTAAGGAGTTATATTCACTGAGTTTGATAAAGTGTATTGGATTAGAATGCTTACTGCATATTTAAGATAGTGCTAGTAAAAAGAAATATCACTGTAGTGCTCTGGTTATGTTGAGGTAAGTAAACGTATATAGTCACGTAATTACTAAAGTTCAACATCAATTTATGTAGTGTGCTTTTGTATTATTTTCTAATATACTATGTATTATTGTGCTACCAATTTGTCCTTGTTTTTGCATTCCTCTAATAAAATATACAGCAATGTACATGTATTTTGATGCCTTAATTGTTTTTCTGCCCTCTGTTGCCTTTACACGTAAAGGCAAGTTACAACCTCCTTAAAGACATTGGCTGCTCTGCTATCAAGCTGTTTCCCTTCCACTGATCCTTTTATAGATTGTTCACATCAGATTAGCTTAACTGCCCTTTGCAACACACAGAGAGTGTCCACTTTTCTTAGTTCCTTTTATCGGACAGAAAGCTGCAATCGGACAATACCAGATTCTCTTACCAGCTAGACACTGTGTCACTTAAACCTTGCATCTGCATTGTCTTCTGATACTTGGAATACACAAATGTATTCAAATTTATAACGTTATTTCATGTTTTGTCAAGTGTCTGCTGTTGAATGTGGGCTATAATGTATTCATCCATTCAATGTATTGCTTTCAGCAGTGGTGTAGATGGAAATTATGTTGAGCTAGAGCCACACTGAAAGATCAAGGTTATTTTTAAATGGTTACTAAACTTTGCTTTTTGAAATATGTTGCTAATTTTTTCACATTATTAGAGACATTTAAAAGCTGAAGGTTTTTCCACCTCCACTAAGGCAAACACATATCTTAATTTGACAAGAGCCTTATAAAGAAGTAATACATTAAATTCAAAATGTAATTCCTACATCTAAAAAGCTGTAATTTAAGCATGGGAAATCTAGTTTGACTATTACAAATATACTGTATGGTGTAAAAACTCAGCAAAAATATATTTATCTCTAAAACTATCTACTATACTTTCATTGTCAGTCTTATGATAGCACATTAGCAAATTGTGTCTTATTGAAATGCAGTCAACTGAATGCTACTTTAACAAGCATTCTAAATATTTGAAAATGCTGTGGAAAGAAAAATCTAAATGCTGTAAACATAACAAATGCCTTATAAAGATTGGATTCCATTTGATTCCAATGTACATCATTGTCATACTGTACGTATGCTAATATAAATTGTACAGTATATAAATAGATGTCCTGGATCATCTGAGATGTAATGTATTATATGTGTTGTTACTTTGCTTTAAACCACTTCACTAGTTGTGTAATATAACACTACATATTATATACTGAACTATCCGATTCTCATCAACAATACTAGAAAGGCTTTTCTCAAGATAACTACAAAACGAGTTCTATGAGAGCACCTCAGTAGTATGGCCGTTAGCTGGTTAACGAGATGGAACATTTGTCCAGCTCTAAACTCACTACTTTATTATGTGAGCAGAATGCTGTTGAAGCCAGCTAGCAGCCAAACACCTGTGGCTTTTGAAAAAACTCCCACCATGCTGTGTTGGCTGTATTATTTTGTCAATATCAGGTTGAACTGGCGAACAGACCAGTAGAATTGAAATGGTACTTCCCTTGGTGCTTTCTATTGAGTAAAGAGCTGTGTAAATGTAATTGCTATTAAGGATTTCTCAGGTTTTACATACTGTACTGTAGCTACAGAGTGGATGACTTCACTTTGCAGTGGATTTATGTGAATGCACACCTACAGTACCTGACTGACTTCTGTTAGGTTGAGGCGAGTCTTCTTTGCCTTTGCTGTATTGTTTGTGTGGTTATCATCTCTTCACATATGGTTACACTGGCATTTGTAACATGCTGTAATTTGAGAAAGTGTCCTAAAGCATGAATTTGGCCAAAGCTTTTTACTAATATATATTAAACTCTTCATACATATATTTGCTTAATGACAATTTTCCTACCAGCACATTATGAACTTCTTATTTTTTAAACTTATAATATTCTAGAGATGAGGTTGAAAACCCGCAATTCTTGATTGGTAGGAACAGGGAGGGAACATTACATCTATTTAGTTAATAGGATGTGGGGCAATGTCGTTTTTGCTAAATTTTCAAAATTGTCAAAATTTTATTACTTGCTGGCAGATGAGTTTTATCTGTATTCGGCTTGCCTCCGAAGGACAGCCCTTTAGTCTTGGCGACATTCATCTTAACATTTTCATCAAAGGGCATTAGTCAAACATGCCCTGGAGATTAATTCCTGTTTGACTAAAGCCCCCTTACCCATTACCATTATTGCACATAATGTCATCAGTCTCAAGCTGAGCACAGAAAAGAGAGAGTAAAGCCTTAGGGAAACACCTACTGTAGGTTTTAAAAGTAATTTAACGTTACCCTTCACACTCAGAGATTGTGTTCAATCACTGATAAATTCTTTAATCAAACTTAACATGGTTTATGCAGCATCAGAGGCATTATGCTATAGCATACAATATATGATTCAATATTGTCGTAAATAGTAATGTCAGTAATTTGTACTGAGGTTGTTCTTAATGGGGTTTTGGTCAGCAGAAGTAATGGTATCTAGGTAATGGTTACAGTAGGACACACTGTATGTGATGCTAGATGTGTATGAGAACGAACCAATTACATTACTGTAATTCACGTACTTCTTGGACAAAATTTTTTTAAACATGGAAAGAAATGTAAGTATAGTCAAGATATATCAACAACATGACTTGCAAAACAGTTTTCCCTATCAACTACTTTACATGCTGGGGATGAGGGGTAAATATTACTTTGTAACGTGGTCCCAAGCCTTGTTATAAGTCCCAATACAGTTAATGGAAAATCGATTTGAACGTCTCTCTCTGTGAGCTGCCAAGGTGTAACATGGGAGTCCAGCCACTCTGTTGAAGTTTGTTTAAACTGCATTCGCTTTATCTGGTCCTCTGCCACTCGGTGAGAGGACGTAACAGGCTCTGTGGAGGTATAATCTGCCTCTGTTGTCTCTCCAGGATGGCTGAGCAGGCGCAGCAGCTATACAGCTGGCAGGAAAAAGAGAGCGATGGCGAAAAAAATGGGGGAGTGCCTGGGCCCGTCGGTAGTGATTACATTGTGGCACGGTGGGGATCATAGGTCAGGCAAGAGCACATGCATGCGTCTCTCTCTCTCTCTCTCTCTCTCTCTCTCTCTCGCTCTCTGTCTCTGTGCCATGCTGACTGTATGCCTAACGCGCCCACTCACGCTGTCGCCTCGGGCAAGCTCTGCCATCTCTCATTCACGCTGTCTTCTCCTCAATCTTTGAAAACTTCAATTCATTTTCCTCACCTCCTCCATGCAATTCAGTAACGCTAACGGTACTGTGTATAAGATATCTAGACCGGTTCTCTGGAGGCAGGGCTTAAAAGCTTAGTGGAAAATCTAATTTCAAGAGTAGAGTGCAGATTTCAGCAGTTATCATACCCAGTATGCATTATTATTATTTTTTTCTTTTTGTGTGAAAATTGTTGTAAACATTCTTATCTGTAAGGTACACTTTTATGAGGTGAATTTGTAGACCTTGCACTGTAAAATTGGTTACAAGTTCACAGATGTTCTCTTTCCCACACAGAAATTATACACATGCAAATATAGTGAGTGAGTGAATATAGTCACTCGTACCCACACACTGATGAATACATAGATGAATACATACATTTATTCGTGATTGTTTATTTAGTGACCTGCTTAAACTTTCCAGGATTTTCAAGATGAAGCATCCAAAACTCATTAATCGTCATCAGGTTTAGCTTGGGAAAGGGGATAATTATCCTTGTGTTCCAGTGTACAGGCAAGCAGAAATGTAATATTATTTAATGAGGAATCGGAGAGCCATCTTAGTTTTGGAGAGATGATATTCATCTTCAAGTATTTATGCTTGTTATGATAGATAAACCTGTGGGCTTCAGTAAGCCATAGCAGATTTAGTTAAAAATAAAAATCAATGGAACACCAGTAAACACCACTGTCTCTTTAACCTGTAGTGCAGTCCAGGGAGTCATGATATTAATGGGATAACTCAGAATCCGAGAAGCAGGTTATTCTGTCAAATAAATCTGCATACAGTACTTTCCTCTGTTTTCTAAACTGCGTACTATAAAACAAGAGCTTTTCCTTTATTACATCTGCATGAATACAGAATGGGCACAAGTGCCATTCAATCAATGGAAGTGTTTTTAGCCAAAAACTCAGCATAGAATACCTTAATCAATTACATTATACTTTTCAAAAAGCAGTCTGCGTTAAATTAATGTTCAGCACTAATCATTCTTCAACATAAGCATGTTTTTTCACATTCCAAAAACAAAATGGGCTTTGTTTGTGCCTACATAATATGGTTATTGAAGCAAAGCATTTGTCAAAACATAAACATTTTGGGTACATACAGTATAACTGCAAATGACAATATTTCACAATATTTTTTGGGGGGTTTCATGGGTCAAAGTTTGAGAAGATGACACTCACCATCCTCTCGTGACTTCTGAATGAAGGCGTCAACGCCACTCTCTCCATAGTTTCCCTCTGAGGCCACGGTGGAGACATAGTTCCAGCGCATGGCTTTCACAATGTCCACCATTGCCTGGGCCTGGTAGGTGTCTGGTGGCACCACACGAGAGAAGAAGTCATAGCGGGTGTTATCGCTCAGCTCTGGGGCCGTGGAGGCATAGCTCACCTGAGGGATCTGGGGACAGAGAGAGAAAGAGAGAGAGAGAGAGAGAGAGAGAGAGAGAGAGAGAGAGAGAGAGAGAGAGAGAGAATACATTACAAATATTGTGAACATACAGTAAATCATCTATACTAATTAAAAGTGATAGCATTTAATTATTAAAACAATTGGCATGGTCCTTTTTACGCACCAGCATCTCAGACCAAAACAAATGCTCCATGGACAACAAACACAAATTAACAAGCCCCGGCTATGAAAACAATGAACAGAGGAGCTCAGATTACAACACACAGAGGGAATGTGATGTCATTCCCTGCTCAGGATGCAATTACTCCACTACATCTTTACATAGAAAATAGTTGGTTACCTCTATATTAATGTTTAAAGTATCTTCAACATTACAAAAACAATAAGGTGCACTTTTTCCTGGAAGTAATATCTCTCAACTGAGGGTCTTTCAAAATACTGTATGATGAAATGTTATTCACACTATGGCTATAGTAAATACAATAATAATATAGGACACCTGCT
>JAODUG010025953.1:0-20084 GCA_027564795.1 Aphredoderus sayanus
ACCGGTTGCAGTTGCCACCTCGGCTAAATTCCGTGACATCGCGCGGGCTGAGAGATTTTGGCCAAATCGGCCACTTCACTTTGGAAGTCTCCTTTTGCAAAAAGTGCATTCGTCAAGTACACCACAACCGGGAGAGCACCATGTCGCCCGCTCCAAAGCTGGTCGTAGCTGCTCGGCTAGCTGTATGATCATTGCCCGGGGTAGCCTGTGCCTGCTAACTAGCGTTTTGTCATCAACCCGAAGCACATCGGTAGGGTCGGCCATTAGCCTCAATGAATAGGTTTCTTCTGTTTCCATTTTGCTGATTTTGTCAAATCAATACAAGCGCAGCCATATAGTCTAAAGAAACTAACTATTACGTATAACTACTGTAGCTAACATAGTGGAGTTAGGACAGCTTATCAGTTATCCTAAAGTTAGGACTGTTTATTTAAGATTTCGGGAAGTTAGCAAGCTTGTGTAATACACTTTTCCTATCTTAAGTTAGGATAGGAACTTTGACTTAGGACTTGTTATTCTGTAATGACTTTCCTCCTAAATCAGGTCCTAACTAGAATTACCTTGGTTACCAAACACTTAAGATAGGATCGTCTAGTTAGGATGTTTCTGTAATACGGCCCCTGTAACACATAACAAACATTGTCGGCTACTCTCACACACAGCAGTGGCTGGGCACAGGCTACTAGGTTTCTGGTAACATCAACATTCCGCTATTGAATGTAGTCTTATGAGGCTGGGGGTAAGGATGCATGCTGCTGTGTATCTGACAGCAGAGCAGTTTTACAGCTTAACTTGATTCATATATTGTTAGAGAGTTGAATGCTTGCAACACTTTCTCTCATGTATATTCACATTAAGTAGTTGTCAAGCCGTGGGTGGAGAAACAGAGATGGCAGCCATTTACGGCACAGTACCACTAACCATAAGTACCAAAAAAAACTTTTTTTTTTATTTGAAGACAAACCACTTGCTCTCGTTGCCCTCATACCATGTCAGAGTCGTATCAGTACCGCATATTGGATCCTATCCAAATCTACAGCTGGATAATCCACTGTCAGTCAGATTGCATATAACCAACACAACATCTAGCCAGCGTAAAATTGAAAGCAGATAAATATAGGCAAGTGCCATCGCTAAATGTCATCTTATATATCGATGAGCCATTTGCAGTAAACAATCAGATCCCAATGTATGGCCTGTGTGTGTGTGTGTGTGTGTAACATAGTCCTTTATAATTATTGGGACCAGAGATACTGAAGACGGCAGTGCATTTAGTTTTCTATACAGAACATATCTAACTTGATCCACTGACAGACTTACAGATATACAACATACAGGTCATTTACTTATCTAATTCTATTTTTGCCGGCACCATCTAAATGGAAATGTAGAACAATAAAATTCTGTTTAATCTGTTTTAAAATGCAATACAACTCCCACAATGTCGAGGTGGATGGAACCGATGCTGGAAAACGTAGCATGTAAAAAGGGTTGGGAAGACTAACTTTTACAAATGATATTGCAAAGGAACTATGAAACAGCTTCAGTAGTTTTGTATCTGGAAGGGTATCTGATATCTGGTACAATAAGAGGACATATAAGGTTGCTGTATGTTAAGAATACCATCCTGTTAACCATCCTGAACATCTCTTTAAGTTGGTGTTGTGTTCTTTTAACATGCCCTCTTGATAGGCCCAATGTGTGTGGTGTGTGCGCTCGCATTTGTGAGAATTTTCTTTTTTTTTTTCTTTTTTTTTTTTTTTTATATATATAAAGTGTTCAATGTTCTCAGATAATCTTGGTGTTTCTTCTCTCCCTGCGGCCCACAGAACATTATGCAGTTGTCACACTCACCTTCAATGACCGCTGCAATGAGACTGAGCTGAAGGGGGAGTACCAGGGAGTCCCAGAGAGCGAGGAGGAGAAAACTAAACTGGGCTGGCAAAGATACTACTTTGAGGCCATCAAACAGACATTTGGCTATGGAGCGCGGCTCTACTGAAGATGGTCTATCATTGTTGTTCATTTATTTAGTTTGGTTTCTTGTTTTTGTTTCAATTTTTTACATTTGGTTTCTGTGGCACAAACTTCCCAAACTTAGAGTTGGAGGTTCAGATGGGTCAAATTGTCTGTATTTATAAAGGATTTTAACTTTAGAACAGATTCCACATTGGGTCCAGTCAGTTGTTAAAAGGAGTGGAAATGGACTGTGCCTTTTGACTGAAGTTGGGGAAATAAGTAAAGTAAAATATATAAAAATATATGGATCCCCACTGCTAAATTGGCCTTTGATTCAAATCCTATTTATCATATATATTTTTTCTTTTCTTTTTTTGGCGGGGAGAGGAAGAAGTGTTTCTTAGGAAATTTATTTTTTACTTGTGAAGTTGAACTGTAGTGAAGACTAAAAGTAATTATGCATGTTTAACAAATCTATTTCGGAATAAGGGGAAGTGAGTACCGAGTTATTAGCTATACTAGGACTCATGTTAGGAACAGTACTGTAAGAGATTTGATTTCCTCATCCACATTACAAACTAGGTTGGCCCAGTAGGAGAACGAATGAGTGTTAATACAAATCAGCAATTGTTGATAATGTACATATTTTCAACTTCTTATGCTGGTAGTTAGCATATAGAACTTAAAATTGTTTTACATTTATTTGGCTTGAAAATGTACATTTTGGGTAGGAAAATGAAATGTTTATTTCTGAGGTTTCCAGAAAAACGGCATCTATTTATTCCTCATTTCATCCTTGTGCATTGTAAAAAGGTGATCAGTTTATTATATTAAACAATTACTATATCCATGTTTTTAGTATGTTAAAATCACAAATATTAACCCTCCTGTTGTCCTCCTGGTCAAACTGACCCAACGCACTACCTCTTTGTGGCTGATAGAAGGTGCCAATCCTAATTCTACAGTTTAGACATGATGTTGGCACAAGGTAGTGTGTTTGAAACCTGAGGAGACAGGAGGGTTAAAAGGCACGGAAAAAACAAATGCATAAATAAATACACACAGCACTGACAAAGATCTACACAATCAGACACAATCAGGTAGTGCCATCGGGTGGCACAATACGATAAGGACAACAGGAGAGTTGGAATAGAAGAGGGGGATAAATCAATGACGTTCAATTCTTGTATGAAAAGTGCTATACAAATAAGGTATATTTCTAATGTATATGTACAGTTTCTTACAAAGAGAGATAATGCACAGTCGTGCTACCCACATGAATATACAAAAATGAAACCCGGAAAAAAAACAGGCATTATAAAATGGTTAAAATATATGCAAAAGGTTAAATAAGGAATACAGTTTGACGTTTTATGTGGCGTTCAAACAGCGAAGCGAAATTTCGCTTTGCGTTACTCGCGTGAGTTTAACCACTTGACATTGTGTTTACTCGCGCGAATAAACAAAAGACGCGAATATTCCAAGTTAATATCAACCATGGCTGACACCACTACTATCGTAACCTTGGTTCATCGTAAAATTATTTTATCCTCCATTTTTCTGATAGCTGGAATATAAAACGTCTTATAAAACGGAGAGGAAACACTGTCACCTAGTGACCGCTACCGCACTGCAAGCAGTTATCGATCATGTAAGTAGGTCACCAGAACACGCATTACCTTGAGTTTGGCTTCGTGTCAACTCAGTTCGACAGACGCACAGAACTCGCACACTTCAACTTGTGCTCTGATTAATGCAGAGCACAAGTTGAAGTGTGCGAGTTCTGTGCGTCTGCCGAACTGTGAGTTGACAATGTTCCGAATACCTTTCATAACATGGACATTTGACAGTTTCCCTTTCATTTGATTGTTTTCCTTGATATGTTCACGAAGCTATATGTTAGGTATACGATAGCCTAACCTATTGTTTTATTGTTTCAGAACACACTCTAACATAACCTGACATGCCAGATGGATTGTTGTTCACAACTCCATCAGGAGAGCCGTCCATAGGAACTGTTTAGGGCGGTTTCGTTCATAAAGATCTTGTCAGTTGATTGAATAAACCATTTCTCTGTCATATGACGTAGGAAATTAAACTTTGGCCGAAACCAGTTGTAGAGCGAAAACATATTTTCCATCTAAGAAAGCCTTCAATGCTGTTGTTGGTTCTATTTTCAATGAAAATAGAACACACAAGTCAGTTGAGATAAAACTGACGATAGCATCATCCGCGTTAAGCTTTTTTCGATCAGGTTATTTTCAAGGTTCCAAGTCGCTTTCTCTGTCATCACACCTAAACCACGGCCGTAGCTATACTGCGATGCTGATTTAAACGTTCACATGCTAATCGGACTACAGTCGCAATGATCCCTAGCTTTCCAGACTGATTCTTGCGGCGAAAATAAATTGAAGCTTTCGAGATCAGGATGGTCTTGCGAGGCTAACTAACACACCAATAAATCTGTGCTGTTCGCTAACTTCAACCGTATAGACGGATTATCACCATCCCAGTATCCAACTGTGTTTAAATAGACACCCCAGGACGAATGCAGATCTACAGAACTATAACCCATACAGTCCTTTGAATTACCTACAAAACAAGCTTAACAGTACTACTGTATTTTATCTTCAATTTCTCTGATGGCTTACTACAGCATATTAGTGACGTCTGGACAATATCAATGCTGATACGGCGTCATGCAGATTTCTTGCTCAAGTTCAAAAATGTCAACTCGCGTGAATGAAGCCATGTCGCGTGTATTTAGAATGTTCAGACATAATTGCATAATTCCACAAGAATTTTGCACCAGCGTTTAAAAAATAGTTGAGTGGAGTGCTTGACTGACAGGGATGCGTGTTGCTGCGGTGCCTTCCTTTTTGTTTTAGGCAACTTCACACACAGCCTACTGATGCACTAATCCGGAGGAGAGAAAACTCTAGGCTACAGCCTACTCCAAACCGGTGCGTGTTGGCGTAAACTATAGTAGCTACTATCGTGGGTATTGTAGGCTATCATTATTGAGTGCCACCGAATGAAGTAGCCTACCAATTCCTGTCTGTTCCAGGTATCGTTCGTTCATTCGTTTGTTCGTTTATATTGGAAAACGATATATATATATATATCTCAGAAAGAATCAATCCAACTGTGTGCATTGTGATGATTCACTATTGATAATAAGATAGAGCATTACTTGAAGGCAATGTGACACTGTCAAAACATGTAGATATCATGTTAGGTGCCATGTCAGATGTCAGACCCCAGGGGGTCTGGTGTGTGTGTGTGTGTGTGCACATGTTTACCATGCTATGTGATGCTACTAGCTCTGGGAACATCAGGTTTGGATTACATACCAAACCTGATGTACACCCAACCCCAGTGGCCTCTCTGTGTTGCTGTCTGTAGGAAGACAAGAAGATACAGTACTCTTACTGCTCTTCTCAGAGCCGGTTAACTGCAATTGATCAGCGCCATCATGGAGGACATTTCTCGCTTTTTATAGAGTATATGTTTATGTAGTAATGTTTACAATGTAGTGTCTGATAAATATAGCTATAGTTTGCATTTCAACTTTTGAATATTACTGTAGAAAATCTATGCTATAAACTGTTGTTCTACCTGTCTTAAGGAGAGAAATGGTTTTATACTCAGATTATACACATTGAAAGGGATTGTGACAGAGTATATTTAATTTTTAGTGACTGTCTGAAGAGGGAGACTAGTTGTTTCTCTTCTTCTCTAGCCTGGAAATAATTCTTGTTTGAACTTGTGCCAAAAATAAATGCTGTGTCATTTTGCTGTCTGTGTGAAAAACATTATCTCATCTGTGTTGGCTGACTGTACTGCAGATTCTGAAAGACAGTATTTACAGGAATCACAAATACAAAATGTAATAATTAATATCGAATCCCGTCAGCACTGGCATAATTTGTATTAATATACCAGAATTATTTAAGGTAATAATTGATTTGAGTGTTTCATATAGCAATTTTATACACAAGGTTAAGATGGACAATGTGATCAATTCTAGTTACTTTGATATAGATCTTTACAATATGATAATACATATATGGATTGACTTGACCCCAGTCATCCAGCATGAAACACAGAATCATTTTATAACTAATGTTTGCTAATTTGTGAAATGTGATAGAAGATATTCAAAAAGGTTACTACAATCAAACACTCAAATACTGTACATGACATCAGCAAAACAGCGCAAAGGCTAAGCTTCCTATAGTAATACCTGATGTTCAGCGGTACAGTATGTATTATTCTTTATAATAGCACTGCCTTGCAGTTCTGTGGTATTGATCCAAAACACAGCTAATGCACTGATCGTTTATATATAGATCATTTAGTGTCCAGTAGCACAGACAACAGTTATGAGACACAGGATCAGTTGGCCAGATGTATGAGATGGGTATTAGATAAAAGGTACCCATAGACCTTTTTTGAATGGATATCATCAATATATAATATAATTAAGGTAATATAATATAACCTAATAGTGAGTTTGATTTTGATGCTTTTGATGTCCCATGCATCAGAAAGCTTAAAGGCATTGTAAAGGTTTTTGATATATGCTGGCTGGCTGGCTGTGCACACACTCTTAAAACATGTTAGAAGAGTGCTCTTAATTAAGGCACCATTATCAGTAGCTTATATGTGATCACTGATGATTACAACTTTACAATTATGTCATTTAAATGTACAACTGTAAGTATTAAGGAGTAAGTACGGAAACATGACTTTATGAAATAGGCTCTATTCATGTTATAGTAGCTAAAAGTGGGTTAGTCAGGTAGTGAAATTGTTCAGTAACCAGGTTAAGAAAATGTGTCCTTTTGCTCTCATCTGTTTGCCAACATCTGTTTGCCAACATATGTTATTCTTCTGAGCTGATCTTGTCCCATCCTGCTCTCCGCTCTCTGGGGACTCTGCTGGAGACAGGAGCTGCCAGTGTGATCGCCCTTGTCTGATTAAACCGATCAATGGGGAGAGGAGGAGAAGCGAGGGGAAGGATGAGGAGGGATGTTGGGGCTGGGGTGGGCGGTGCCTCACTCTGGTGAGAGTCCTTAGCTCACCCTCCAGACTCTCTCTTTCCCTCTCTCTGTGCTCTGTGTCTCTGCTCTCTTTCTGCTGCTCACCCCTCCCAGTGCAGCTGGCTTCCAGGAAGCGCACACACACACACACAACAGCTCCAGCTTGTTGAGGACAGGAGACCGCCAGCAGCCCGCTTGGCTGCCCTCTGCCCCGGACCCTCCACCCTGGACCCTCCACCCTGAAGTGGACCAGCTGACACCAGCGCCATGTGCGACTGTTTCCACCTTGCCTTCCCCAACTGGCAGGCCTCTCCGGGCACGGGTGGGCACCCCTCTCTAATTCTGTCCTGTCTCTGCTTCCATTGTTTTGCTGGGCTAAATCACTGACTCAGCAGGAGGCTCAGTAGAGCAGTGTGGCAGTGTCTGTGTTTGGTGCTGATGCTTTGCTCCTTGTCTGCAGTGATGTAGGGCGTGTCTGCAGTATATATGTGTATGTGTGTGTGTGTGTGTGTGTGTGGGGTTAGGGGAGTGATAGAAGATAGTATGTTACTTTACATAACCCAGGACATAAGCCATATAAACTGGAACTATCAACAATACATTTGTAGTCTGAATTAAAAGTTAAAATATAACAACTCTCATTGTAGAGATAATGTTTATTCTATGACATGTAGCGACTAAGCGATACATGTCTAACATTTTAGTTACGATGTTTGATGTTTTTGTAGGTTTTTGGCTGCGGTGCTCTTTGTAGGCTGTACATAGATTTTACCGCAGTGTAAATACTGAACGAGTCAGTCAGGACACTTGGTGTTGATGTGGTCACGTGATGCTAAGACATCAGGATATAGAGGGATAGAGACTTTCCTACATATTTATTGTTCTTCCCCTTTGGTCTGATGTCCTCACAGGGCATCATCAGCAGGACATACGTCCTTACAAGCTGTATCAGACAACACTTTCTTTGCTTTACTATAAATATCAATATTACTATTGCTGAAGTGAGTTCTATTATGTATGACACCAGTTTATAATGACACTATAATCAATCAAGTTGAAACAATCAGCTCCTCCAAACCTCATTGTTGAGCTGTATTTGCTTGTGATGCTGTACAGTCCTGTACACTGTATGTGCTATATTATTTTCTATTGGATATGGTTCTACACTTTTAAGGCTTAAAGGTGAAGACTCACTTTAAAGCAATGATTCTCAAGCATGTTTGGTCCTTGACCCTCTAATGGAGGTGCTTCCTTGCCTGTGAAGGAAGTTACGTTGTAATAAAAAATATTTATATTGCTCCCTAAAACCATCTTGTATGCAATGTACACATAATTTATGTGTACATAACACATCTATATTTGTGTTTTTCTTTGGATACAAATATTTTGGACATTCATGAGCATAACATGCCATTTAAGCTGCATAAGTCCTGTAGCATTACACGTCCGCTAGCTTTCTGACTTCACAGCCTGACTATTCCTCTCAGTTTCCTCAGCACCTCCTCTCTGTCCAAGCCTTCTCTTTACTCCTCTACACATTTCAGCAGAGAAAGATGTGTAAACAGGAGAGAGGAGGGGTTGAGATGTATTTACAAATTGTATATTTCAAATTGGAAATCATCGTAGTAATATAACTTCAAACACATTGCCCAACACAGGTATGCAAAATGTACATGAGAATAGCAATCAGCTCAAATGCCACAACTCAAAAGCATGACAAAACGGCCCTGTGCATTAGTTCTAGATAAATAGATTGAAAGCATGTGCCATCCCAGAACCATGATAACATAATCAATGCAGAACATCTAATTCTTGTTTTCCCGTGGCTTAAACCTCATAATTTGGATACAAACAAAGTGTCCTACTGTGGAACCACCTTATGTGGCCACCAAATCCTAGTTCCCTGTAAACAGAAGACAAGTAATCAACTGTAGCTTGAAAGAGCATTCCAGAATACAGACAAGATACAGATACATACAAACTATAACAGATGTGATTCAGCCAGTTATATCAGAGGAGAGTTGGTTAAACCATATCATAAAAATATACAAGCATAACTTTAAGACTATACAGATCTAGTTATACCCTTCTAGTTCCTGGACGATCTGATTATTTGAATAAATGAAACAAACACAAACCCAACCACGTCATGATTTTAACAATGTGCAACAATTCTTTTGTCCGAGTAGTACAGGAAGTACCACACCCGAATATAAAGTAGCAGTAACACGCAAACATGAATCATATAAGTTGCAGCAGTTTCTCTTCTCACTTCAGTGCAGAACTCCTATAAGTTTATAAGAAATTATCAAATAACAGGTTTGCTGTACGTCCACCTAGTAACATATTTTAGACAAAACTGATTCTGAAATTTTTGACCAACGGTCCGCTTTGTTATCAAGCCTCTACAGCGCCCACATAGCAAATATTTGACAAAGGAGTTTCTGCATGCAGTGCCCGTCACTGGGACAGGGATGCTGGCAGCTGCGCTGCAATACTGGTGTATGGTTGGAATGCCTGCAGTCCTGATCATACCATAAGACACAGCACGCAACACTTGTAAGACTGATGCTGATATACCTTCTCCATGTATGTATTGTCTGTACTGCATACAGGTGTTAATATAGCTGGTAATTTAAATGATGATTTAAATGTAAGAGGATTAAGTAACAATTAAGTGGTATTAAAATGGCACACCTAATTTAATTCAACCCCTAATTCAGTTAGTCAAGCAAAGCTGTATTATTCTATGTACCGCCTTCTTTTTGTTGTGATATTCCACCACCTAAAGACATGACATTAGGCATTTAACAAGTTGCACACCTGCGTGTAGGTTTTACATAGTTTTTCAAGGAGGAAGTTCAAAGATCTGGCTTTTTATACAAGCAATAACAAACAAACAAACAAACAATGGTGAGTTTTTGATATTATATTACATATATGTTTGTTATTTATAGCTTTCCTTAGAGATACAGAATTTAACATTGTACTGATTTGTATAACACTGTACAACTCAATCATGAGGGCAACTAAAGAGTTTTGATTTAAGGTCTAAACTCTTGGATGTCATGGAATAATAATTCCCTGACATCTTTTCCTTTAGTGCAATCCTCTCTACACGTGAGGTGCCACAATTTATCAAGTTGGCTAAAGGTGGAGATTGTATTTTCTCTCTCTTCTTATTTTTATTTAACATTTATATAATTCTGAATGGGCACCCCAGCCAAGAAGGCAGCCACATACAGTAGTGGCAGCACAGTATTGAGATTAGAAGTATTTTTATACTGCCTTTGTTCTGAACTGCTTAACTTTGTCGCTGATATGCTTGGGCACACCCTTTGTTACTTTGTTACTTTCAACATACAGTATACAAAATTATTGAACTATTGAAATGAATGTACATATCAATCACAGCATGGCAGATCCACTCACCATGGCTCCAGCCAGATCTAGAGCTTTGCAGACATGATCAATAGAGGGGATCACTTAACAGAAGAATGTAGAAGCAGGTCTCATAGGAAATTCTTTCCAGGAAGAACTGCTAATACGCTCATGCCAGGCTAGTGTCTCTCTTCGCACCAAAAAAGCTAAGATACTTACTTAGCTTACTGCATATAAAATGTACTACATGTTAGTCGCTTTGGATAAAAGCGTCTGCCAAATTGCATAAATGTGAATGTAAAATAGTTGCAGATAACAGTATATCAACTGAACAGTTTTAATTTGTTGTGAAAAATGTCCAATAAACTAAGTTTTGGCATATAATTAGCCATATACTGTAGGCTAATTAACAATTGTGTAATACCAATAATGTTTGGATGCTTTCTAGAAAAGTTTATTTTGAGGAGGTGGCCTGAAAGAGCAACTGTAATAGCTAATTACTGTAATTATTACACCCATCTGGAGAACTTGATGTTACACCACAAATGTCATTATATGGATAACCATATTCTTACTTATCTCTATCCTCTACCAACAGGAGGTGGTCGAAGGCTGCAAGGAGCACAACCAGGTGCAGCTGACAACTCAGTGAGTGACCTGATAATATGGTATTGTTCCAACACGTTAGCTGACACAATGTGTAGAATCAACCCTAACCCCTACCATGCACATCCAATTAATAAACACTCTCAAAACCCATATGAGGATAAAGTATCCTTACTTTATTTAATGTCTAAGCAATATACTGTATTTTCACATATACACAAGGATAGGCCTATATTCAAGAATTGTGGCTCATATTGGAACAACTTAATTATATAAAAAAATAAAGGTAACAAACTAACAACTATTTCAAGTTGCGTCTAATTAAAGTATCTAAATTATATCTAATTAAAGGTACACTGAAATATGCAAGTCACGCCAGCTCACTATTTTTAGATCTGTAGTTAGAGAAATAGAAATGCCAAATAGCACTGAGCTATTGTTGTATTAGAACCAAAGTGCATCAATCAATGATGCGTATATACTATTATTCATTTATCTGCTCTCCAGATATGTGAGGACCCATCTAACTTTATAGAGGGGGAGAGACCACGGCCTCAAGGATCATCTCCAGTTGAGGAATATCCTGAAACTGAAAAGTATACAGACAGTGATACGGAGGTAAAAAGATCATAGCCCCCAAAGTTTCTAGAAATTTCAATATGATTGCGAGCATACCAGAACACCTCACATACCGGACAGCACCATCTACAGGTTAAAAACATGTTTCTTGTGTATTAAATGTAGAGTCAGCTATTCGCATCCAATACACTTTTTGTCATATTCTGTGAATAAGCCTTTCTGTTCTGTGTGTACACTGAAAAAGAATCTTGTGTTTGTATATAACCCTAGCTCTGTAATTGGGAATGCAAACAACGTGACTCGGACCACACCACACAGCACTACACCAGCCTTGGCACTGTGTGTCCAATGTGGGTGGTGGAGCTTATGAGGGAGCACCCCCCAAAATTGGGGGCAAGGAGTTTTAGTTTGATCGAGTTCAAATATCACCAATCTTTCTCCAGCATTGATTACACTACATTAGCACAACGCTACACACACACCTACACAAACACACATACACCTATACAAATACACAGGAGAACAGCCTAGCAGAAACTAGTAATTAGCTAATGCAACTATAATGATTAACCTGTAGATGGCAGAGTTAATGTTGTCTATTGCTATTGTTTGCTTACATGTTATATTGTTTGCTTACTGGTTGTTGGTTGGTTAATGTTTCTGGAAGAATTCTAACAGTGTTTGTGTTTCCTTTTAGGGCAATACAGAGCATGACTCACTCCACAAAGTAGGCATTGGAAAGAAAAGCAAACAGACTGGACTTGGGTCGCTGTTTAACAATCATTCAACTCCAAAGATGAGTAAACAGAAGGTGGGACATTCAGCTGTGATGTTCAGGTCCTGTTATTAGCAAATATGCAGTGAAGTAAGTGACACTAATGAAAGAACATGGATTGTTTCTTTTGATTTACAGGAGTCAGAATTGATAGTGAAGACAGCAAAAGATAGTGCGGAAGGCCTTGTCATTGGTGGAGGGGGGATGAAAGGTATCTTCATTAAGGAAGTGGTTCCAGAGTCACCAGTATCAAAAAATCTCAGTGTGAAAGAAGGTGAGAAACCAAATAAATGAGTGACAGAATTTTCAAGGGCAGAAATGTAAAAGACAGAATCATTCTTGTTGCCATCTTATAGTACTGTGTGTGCTCCTTCTGGAGTCTGTATGAAGCTTCCAATAAAAGCACACCTAAGACCTAATCAGCGATTTTAAACCCTGGTCCTGGAGTATCAAAACATGACCTAATGTAACTTCCCCCAGCAGTTAACATTGGCACTGCTGTGTCTACACCACTAGATGGTAGTATACATGTTTTTAAGCGATTCATGCTTGGAGCATGTAGTTCTTGCAGAGTGGCTCTATATTACTTTCTACCACTAGATGACACACTAGAGCACAAGTCATGTCAGACCAAAATAAATGCTTTGTGAGTCACACATGCATTAATATGCACTTGATAACAAATAACAGGGAGCTCAGATTACAACACACAGAGTGTTGATGTCATTACTCCACTATATCTTTTCATGGTTTGCTGCCATATTAATGATTAACAGTCCTATTGTCCTCCGGGTCACAGTGACCCAACGCACTACCTTCTAGTGCCAGACAGAATGCAGCACTTCTAATTCCACAGCTTACACAGACATATGATGTCTATGTAAGCCATCAAAACGTAAGCAAAGGTCACCATCTGCTGGTACCAGAAGGTAGTGTATTTGAAACCCGAGGACAACAGGAGGGTTAAAATATCATCTAGAGCACTGTTTATATGCCATAGGCTTCTTGTTCCTGAATCACTTTCCCCGTATTTATACAGGGGATCAGATTCTCAGTGCCACTGTGTATTTTGAAAACGTGACATATGAAGATGCCCTGCAGATTCTAAAACATGCCCAGGGCTACAAGGTCAAACTCTGCCTGAAACGCAAGCCAGACTTCAGTGAAAGTGAACCAGTTTCCCATCCTGAAGACATCAATGTAATTATTCTGACCCTCCATTCTACATCATGAGGCACAAGCCAGGAACTAAAGTGTTCTAGAACTTTCTAGAATAGGAACTATGCTGTTCCTTCAATTCATAAGTGTTTCCCACTGCACCATGTACCATAAGAAAAATAGGAGTCCAAAGGAAAGATTAAATTACAGCTATGATGTTTACTGTTAAGTAAGACATTTATGAATCTATATTATCTATCTATATATTGGTCTGTCATACTACTTTTTTATGTATCAACAGGATCACGTTTTCTCTCCAGAGATGAGGGCTCAAGCAAAGACAAAAAGACATGGTGATCGCATCTCATGGCCCAAGTTTCCCTCATTTGGCAAAGGAAAGAAATCCCACTTCAGCAGGTCTCACAGTTCCTCAGAGGCTGATGACCAAAGAAAGCTGGAGCTGAGTCCCACCACCAGTGACACAGAGTCACCAATGAAGTCTCAGAATGTTCTCAAGGTTAAAAAAAAACAACACAAGGTCAAACTGAACTTTCATCGAAAGAAAGGGCGCATAAGTGCATCAGAACACCAAGGTACAGATAGTACATCAATAAGCAGACTGGTTAATGGAACTGAAGGCCATCAGGTGAAGGAAGTATCAGAACTTCTTGAGGGCCCAGAACATCTAGACATAAAAGAATGTTCTGATGTAAAACTGGAGCAGAATGATCTAAATCGCATTGAACCTGGACAGCACAAGTTGGAGTTCATTAGTTTGGATAGCACACTGAAAACAGTTGACCTTACAGTAGCTCTGGATGACCAAGGAAGTCCTTCTGGGAAGAGATCCCCTGGTGGAAAGAAAAATAAGAAAGAAAGGTCTGAGTTCAAAATTAAAATATTGGGGAAAGATAAACTCCACAAGCAAGAAGGAAAGACAAAATCATCACCAAAAAGACTACAAGCACTGGGCGCAAGTACTGAATCAACTGAACTGCCTGAGCATGACAAAATGGCTACTATTCCAAGTGTTGTATCACACACTGAAATTGAGGAGAGCCACATACCCACTGTGGCAGAACACATGCCAAAAGTAGAACTCTCCTTTGATATTCCAGATGTACTAAGATATCAACAGCAAGGTAAACAAAAAAAGGAGACACCTAAATCATTAACAGACACATGTAAGACATTTAAACTACCTAAACTTGGATTCACTGATATTGTTACAGAGGAAACAATACAACAGATAGATGCAAGTGTTACTGAACATACAACAAAGGTTAAGGATCTTATAGCTGATGGCACAACAGTGGTGGAAGATGCATATGATAAGATGTCTAAAAGCAGTAACCTCATTACACAACTTCCCAAACGCGAGGATATTGAAATACCAGGCGTGGCTTATGTATCAGTGAGGACGACCTCTCAAGTAATGAAGGAACCTAACTGTATTTTTACCACTCATATAGAAAAAACTCATGCTGAAACTGTACAGATATCAATTGATGTTGACAGTGTTAAAGAGGCAGTTTCAAAATTGCCTGGATTTAAGCTTCCTAAGGTTGATACTTCAGGACTTTCCATTCCTGAAGATATTACAATGATCGATGCAAATGCCCAAAGAATCACAGTGAAAACACAATCAACCCCCACTAAAGTCGGAAATGTCCAAACAAAAACAGAACCAGATTTTATCAAAGGCCCTCCAGAAATTCTGAGCAAGCTCACAGTCAAACTGCCAAAGAACATACCAGCTGATTTAAACTCCCAAGAACTTTTAACTGAGACCAAAGCAGATGATACAAAAAATAAAATAGAAAGGAGTGACGTCAAACTCAATAAAATACATAATATTTTAATATTTGGACAAGAGAGTGCATTTGAAGCAGCAAATCTTCCAAGTCAAACAATTCAGAAAACCCCTGAAGTTCCAACTACAAAGGAAGAAATAAAAAAAGTAAGTTACAAAATGGAAACATTTAGCCCTATAGGGTCAGAACAAAATTCCAAGAATATGTCTATTTTTGGAATTTCAAAACCAGATACAAGTATTTCTGATATTGGGATTCACTTTCCAAAACAAAATCTTTATGAACAAAAAAATGATAAAGAAGGAATTTATCAATTTCCTAAGGACTTGAAAAAATTAAATACTGAAACAAAATCCAATGAAGTGCAGGAGACTGACGTGAATTTTGAACAAAGTAAGTTTGAACTACCAAATGTTGGTGTTACACTTCCCAAAGAAAAAGAACAGAAAGAGTCTCCTGCTAAAATTAAATTTAAATCTCCAGTGATTGGAGAAAAAGCTGTTGATGGCTCAAATACAGAATTTACAATTCCAATGTACAAAATGCACACATTTGAAGTTAGTCCTCCAATGGTAAGAGTTCAAATTCCTGATATGGACAAAAATATAAAAATCAAAACAACTGATATTACATTTTCAAACATAATAGACCTTGAAGACTTAACAATAAATATGAAAACTACAGATCCTGAAGGTCCAAGGGAAGGAAGCATGTTCAAACTGCCACATGTCAATACCGCTACGCCAATGATAGATGAAACAAAAAGCCAAATTTCAAAAACATGTGTAACTTTACCAGAAGTTAAAGTGGATGGATCTACATTTTATCTTTCACCAAGCATTAGTGGTAAAGGCCAATATGTTGAATTGAAAACTGCAGGAGAAGAAAATGAAGAAAATGGTGACGAGTTAAAAATGCCAAACATTGGATTATCTACCACTGATGCATTTCACAACAACAGAACAAACCAGAAACCAAGCATAGACATTGAAAGCCAGTCTATAGATCTTAAAACTATAGAAAGTAAATTTATGGGAATAGGAGACAAGATTAAAATGTCAAATTTTGGCTTATCTATGCCAAAAGTCAAAGGACCTCAAATTGACTTCGGCACAAATAAGGACATAGATCTCAGAGAGTCAAAGGTAAACATAAAACAACCTGACCAAGAAAAGAGAGCTCCTGAAACTGAAAATCAATTTGATGGAATTGGGACATCATCAGCAAATGTACTTGAAGTGGATTTGTGTTCCAGAAAGAAAGTTAAAGCTGAGGTTGAAGTCCCTGATGTTGAAGTCCCTGATGTTGAACCAAAGGAGTCTTCCACTAATGCGGAAGCTAAGGGCCAAGATATTGAAATGAATCAAAGAGATGTGGTGGGATCCCCATTAAAATTTAAAATGCCAGCTGTCAAATTACCAAACTTTAGAGGTGGTGGAAAAAGTACATCTGTAAAAGTACTCGATATGTACAAAGAAATACATATTGATGGAGCTGAGCAGAAGAAATCTAAACAGAAAGTTGCAGCTGATATTGTTCAATCACAAAACAGTTCAGATGTGCTGTCTAATTTTGGTATCTCAATGTCAAAATTAAAAGGACAAGAACTTGATGTAAGCTTATCAAAACAAAATGTAGATACGACACCAATACCTGAAGTGGATAAGGATATACATTTGAATATAGGTAAAGTGAAAATACCTAAACAGGGGATTGCAGTTGAAATTTCAACACCCAAAACTGGGTCTGAAATCCCATCTGAAGACATGGAAACTAAACGAACTGAACTTGAGGGAAAAGGTAGCAAGCTTAAAATGACAAATATTGACATCTCAATTACAAAAGTGAAAGGTCCCGAAGTTGATCTGAGCTTGTCAAAAAACAATATCACATTTCCAGAAGCCAAAGCTGAGGTCAAACTCTCAGATGTTGACATTAAAGAACCGACTGTTAATGTGGAAGTTAAAGATTCAGAAATTGATGCTAAAGTAAAAGGTATTGATGGCTCACCATCAAAATTTAAGATGCCAAAATTCAAACCACCAACATTTGGAACTGCTACTCCAGATGTTTTAACACTCAGCACAGGTACTGACAACCCATCTACACATAGGCAAACCAAAAAAGCTGAACTTGAGAGAAAAGGTACGCAGTTTAAAATGCCACATTTTGGAATCTCTATGCCAAAAATAAAAGGGCCTGAAATTGATCTGAGCTTGTCAAAGAAAAACATGGATGTCACATTACCAGAAGCAAAAGTTGAAGACAAACTCCCAGATGTTGAAACTAAAGAACCTGCCTATAATGTAGAAGTTAAAGAGTCAAACACTGATGCTAAAGTAAAAGGTATTGATGGCTCACCATCAAAATTTAAGATGCCAACATTCAAACTACCAAAATTTGGGACTGCTACTCCAGATGTCAAGGTCAAACTACCTAAAGAGGAGAAAGACATAGATATTGATGGAGCTGAACTAAAGACACCCAAAGAGGACATTGCAGTTGACAATTCAATACACACAACTGGTACTGACAGCCCTGCTGTACACATGGAATGTAAAGGAGCTAAATTTGAGGTGAAATGTAGGCAGTTTAAAATGCCACATTTTGGAATCTCTATGCCAAAAATAAAAGGGTCTGAAATTGATCTGAGCTTGTCAAAGATAAACATGGGTGACACATTACAAAAAGCTAAAGCAGAAGTCAAACTTACAGATGTTGAAACTAAAGGTGGTATGGTGGAAGTCAAAGATTCAGACATTGGTGCTAAAGTAAAAGGTATTGATGGCTCACCATCAACATTAAAACTACCAACATTTGGAACTGCTACTCCAGATGTCAAGGTCAAACTACCTGAAGAGGATAAAGACATAGATATTGATGGAGCCGAACTAAAGATACATAAAGAGGACATTGCAGTTGACATTTTAACATACACAACCAGTACTGACAGCCCATTTATACATAGGGAAACCAAAGAAACTGAACTTGAGAGAAAAGGTAGGCAGTTTAAAATGCCACATTTTGGAATCTCTATGCCAAAAATAAAAGGGCCTGACATTGATCTGAGCTTGTCAAAAAAAAACATTGATGTCACATTACCAGAAGCAAAAGCTGAAGTCAAACTCCGGGATGTTGAAATTAAAGAACCTGCTGGTAATGTAGAAGTTAAAGATTCAGAAATTGATGCTAAAGAAAAAGGTATTGATGGCTCACCATCAAAATTTAAGATGCCAACATTCAAACTACCAAAATTTGGGACCGCTACTCCAGATGTCAAGTTCAAACTACCTGAAGAGGAGAAAGACATTACTGATGGAGCTGAACTAAAGACATCTAAAGAGGACATTGCAGTTGACATTTCAATACACACAACCGGTACTGACAGCCCTACTGTACACATGGAATGTAACGGAGCTGAATTTGAGGCGAAAGGTAGGCAGTTTAAAATGCCACATTTTGGAATCTTTATGCCAAAAATAAAAGGGCCTGAAATTGATCTGAGCTTGTCAAAGAAAAACATGGATGTCACATTACAAGAAGCTAAAGCAGAAGTAAAACTCCAAGATGTTGAAACTAAAGAACCTGCTGCTAATGTGCAAGTTAAAGATCCAGACATCGATGCTAAAGTAAAAGGTATGGATGGCTCACCATCAAAATTTAAGATGCCAACATTCAAACTACCAAAATTCGAAACCGCTACTCCAGATGTCAAGGTCAAACTACCTGAAGTGGAGAAAGACATAGATATTGATGGAGCCGAAATAAAGATACCTAAAGAGGATATTGCAGTTGACATTTCAACACACACAACTGGTACTGATAGCCCTACTGTACACATGGAATGTAAAGGAGCTGAATTTGAGGCGAAAGGTAGTCAGTTTAAAATGCCACATTTTGGAATCTCTATGCCAAAAATAAAAGGGCCTGAAATTGATCTGAGCTTGTCAAAGAAAAACATGGATGTCACATTACAAGAAGCTAAAGTAGAAGTCAAACTCCCAGATGTTGAAACTAAAGAACCCGCTGGTCATGTGGAAGTTAAAGATCCAGCTATTGATGCTAAAGTAAAAGGTATTGATGGCTCACCATCAAAATTTAAGATGCCAACATTCAAACTACCAAACTTTGGAACTGGTACTCCAGATGTCAAGGTAAAACTACCTGAAGTCGATAAAGACATAGATATTGATGGAGCAGAACTAAACATACCTAAAAAGGACATTTCAATTGACATTGTAACATCCACATCCAGTACTGACAGCCCATGTATATATATGGAAACTAAAGAAGCTGAACTTGAGCGAAAAGGACGGCAGTTTAAAATGCCACATTTTGGAATCTCTACGCCAAAAATAAAAGGGCCTGAAATTGATCTGAGCTTGTCAAAGAAAAACATGGATGTCACATTACAAATAGCTAAAGCAGAAGTCAAACACCCAGATGTTGAAACTAAAGAACCTGCGGGTCATGTGGAAGTTAAAGATCCAGCTATTGATGCTAAAGTAAAAGGTGTTGATGGCTCTTCATCAAAATTTAAGATGCCAACCTTCAATCTACCAAAATTTAGAACTGCTACTCTAGATGTCAAGGTCAAACTACCTGAAGAGGAAAAAGACATAGATATTGATGCAGCCAAACTAAAGACACCTAAAGAGGACATTGCAGTTGACATTTCAACACACACAATTGGTACTGATAGCCCTACTGTACACATGGAATGTAAAGGAGCTGAATTTGAGGCGAAAGGTAGGCAGTTTAAAATGC
>JAODUG010025974.1:0-20082 GCA_027564795.1 Aphredoderus sayanus
GTGTGTGAGCTGTAGAATTAGGTTTAGCGCCCTCTATCTGCCACAAAGAGCTAGTGATTTGGGTCATTTTGACCCGGGGGACATTACGAGGGTTAATTCATTCATCACAACCTATATTCTAAGAGCACACAGGTACAAACACTAAGCCACAAAATTGTTTAAACACCAATTGCATGGGCGAATACTAGAAGCCTCTAAAACAAATGTAATCTCTGATTAAATCCATTCCACCCTTGTTCATCATGTGCTCATACATGGGAAGGTGTTACTGATTCCGAGTAACTTGTACATTTGTTGCATTTGAAAATATAGCTTTTGAAATTTGCATTCACTGGAATGTATCGAAATAAATAATCCTATTGGCCGAGCAGTCATGTGCTGTGTGGGAGGGCTGAGTTTTAGGCAGAGCTAGCGGTAGCAGTGGAGCTGCTATAACATATCTTTTGGTGGAAAAAATTATTGAAAATTGAATTCAAATTGCATTGTATTATTAAAGGATTACACTGTATTATTGAAGGCCTACATACATCTGGGAAATGTTCAGGATATTATATTAGTTTATTATTTAAAAAATAATATATATATTCAATACGACATAATGTATTACTCTTCACAAGGTTTCAGCCTATTCTGTCCATTAGCACTAAATCACATACAGTAAGCAACTCTGCTGAACGTTTGATACATAAACTCGACAGAACTTTCAGGAAGTGGTGTTGCAGATTTTCATTGGCTGTTAGCATTGTCACTCACAAGTCTGTAATTCTGGCACAACCCTAGCGCAATGCTTTAACCTTCCTGTTGTGCTTCGGGTCAAACTGACCCAACGCAATACCTCTTTGTGGCAGATAGAAGGCACTAAACCTAATTCTACAGCTTACACAGACATATAATGTGCACTGCTGGCACAACAAGGTGTGCGTTTGAAACCCGAGGACAACAGGATAGTTATAAGGCACAAAAAACATGTGTGTAAGCTGAAGAATTAGAATTGGCGCCTTCTATCTGCCACAAAGAGGTACTGCTTTGGGTAATTTTGACCCGGAGGAAAACAGGAGGGTTAATTACTAATTTCAGTTTTTCCATTTACTTTAAGCAGTAAACGTAAGCAGTAGCCTACTTACTTAACAGATTTGCAAACAGCCAGACCTGCATCATGAAGTTTAGCAACAAATTCCTCAGTATAAGTTTAATGTCCGACTTAGTCATTGAGTTACGTAGTTGGTCGTCGTGCATGTCAATAGAAATACTACTTCTATCAAGTAGGCGGACCTTGATGCAACTAGCCAGTGCTGTGTCCCAGCCTACTCTTCACATAACAGACTAACCCCTAGATGGCTAGCACTGACAGACAACCGCACCTCCAAGTGGCTGGCGGGGTGCAGTGCCACCGCCGTAGGACTGTCGTCCTCGGCCACACCGTCACTGGCGTCGCTATGTGTCGCCTCGTCGTGGCTGAAGCTGCGGCCGATCGTCCGCCGCTCCTCGAAGTCGGCGGCGCTGCTCTCACTGGTGTCGCTGCAAACACTGTTCTCGCGGCTCCGCGACTTCAGTATGGACTTCCTGGGAACGGGCTCTCCATTCTTCACATCCACAAACAACCTGACGGAAACACATCAGAATGTGAGGATAAGATTATGAGACCAATCACACTATCACACTTTAACAATACATCTGCAACAACCTGTATTGTAGACCAATAACAGTAGTTGGATAAAAAGGCACACTCAGCGATTGCGTTATAGCGCACTCAAAACTACCAATTTTCCACCGGAGTTCAAGACTTGTGTTTTGAAAAAGTGTTCTGATGTAAGGGGAGGGGTAGATAAAGTTGTATTCATAAGACTGATGCAGGTAAGTGGGGGGGAAGCCTGAATACCATATTACAAACTTCGAAAGCACGTTGGGATTTCCGAACTCGTTCTCTTAAACTCCCATTTAAAACATGGGAACATGTACTACTATCGTCTCTGACTGAATCGTCCAAAGACCATCTTGATCTCGCGAGCTTAAATTTAATTTCACCGCGAGAATCAGTCTGGAAAGGTTAGGGATCATTGCGACTGTAGTCCGAGTAGCATCTGAACTTTCAAAGCAGCGTCGTCGTTATTGCTACGGGCGTAGTTTAGGTGTGACGACAGAGAAAGCGACTTGGAATTGAAAATAACAATGGCGGATCCTAAAAAGCTTAATGTGGATGATGCTATATCGTCAGTTTTATCTCAGCTGAAGACTATATCTTCATTGAAAATAGAACAAACAGCATTGAAGTATTTTTAAGATGGAAAGATGTTTTCGCTCTACTCCCAACTGGTTTCGGCAAAAGTTTTATTTCCTACGACATCATATTGGTTTGAGTGGTTGAAGTTACGGTGACAGAAAAATGGTTTATCCAATCAACTGACAAGATGTTTATGAAAAAAAACGCCCTTAACAAACAGTTCCTATGGAAGGTTCCCCAGTTGGACTTGTGAACAACAATCCATCTGGCATGTCAGGTTACTGTAAACCCTGTCAATATGTGCACGATTGTACACATATTAACAGGTACATCACTTTGACAGACCAACAACATACTATACTTAAGTGAGTCAACTACTATTACTCACATATGAAGACGTTATGTATGATATTAAAAATAGTGTTCACTCAGTCTCACTGCTCATAGAGTATCCTATACTGTACAGTAATCCACTGAACGATAACAATCAAAAGCGAACTTGTTACAGTGGCAAAGGTCCAGACAATCAAATTCAGTGTTGTCTAAATCCAAATGTTTAGTCCAAAACACATTATTACATTAATAAATACTGTACGGATTGCTGTTGCATTAGCAGGCAGACATACTTTTCCATACATACTCTACGTTAGCATCTCATAATACGTTAGCATGTCAACGGAAAGCACACCTGATTTAAACCAATAGGAGTTGTGTAGTCCATTACACGAATCTGTGTTGACAGAAGAGGCCCTCTCTTTGCTTACAGACTAGCCAGTTGACACCAATTGTAGTCTATGGTTGATACGTGCAGCCAAGGGAAAACAGAACACATGGATTTGTTTGGTAGTGTTTTTTTTTTTTACTGCACCAGAAGGGAGCCAACCATAGCATGTCATATGTCTGTGTTGTGGTTGGCGTCCTCTGCGTCCTTATGCATTAAAATTACCTAATGCACCAAGACTTAGAGGAGTAACTACCCATCAAACGAATGACCAAATACTTGGGTATTCTGGTACAGCCCTAGTATGTTTAAATTGGTAGTATAATAGCATTGTTGTTATAATGGTCCGGTTTCTGTGGATCCCTGTTAACGTTGCAGTGGACTTGTGCATGTGTATGAACTCTCACGCCAACACATAAAAACACATTTGCTATAAAAAGGCATTTCAGAACGCAGACATGTTCTGAAAATGTGCATGTAGTAACTGCATTACCTGTAGAGGTCTGCCGGGGTCGTGATTTTGTAAAACTCGTGGTGAGAGTGTCCATTGCCATTCTTTTTCCTCTTGGAGTGATCCTTCTGTTCTTTCCGTTCACTGAACTTAAACATGGTGTTCTTGCCAGTGTTTATCCTCACCTGAAACAAAAGGTCAAAAAATTAACCCTCATGATGTCCTTCAGATCAATTTGACCCAACACACAAGCTCTTTGTGGCAGATAGAGGGCGCCAATCCTAATTCTACAGCTTACACAGACACATGATGTGCACTGCTGGCACAACAAGGTGCGTTTGAAACCCAAGGACAACAGGAGGGTTAAAAGGCACAAAAAATAAATAAAAATACATAAAGAAATAATTAATAAATAAATACACACAGCAATAACAATAAAAAGAACCACACAGATGGTGCCCTCTGGTGGCACGATGTGATAATATAAAAGGACATGAGGGTTAAGGACACAAAGACTAGTTCAAAACAAAGAGAACATATGCACAGATGTATTGTCACACCAACCTTTTTGGGTTCCACTGTGTGAGAGAAATAGATGGTGGGCAAAGAGTTGCCTTCCTCTGATTCATCATCATCACCATCTCCTCCTCCTCCTCTACCTCCACCACCTCCTCTGCTGGGCAACACTTTCCCGTTGACCTGGCTCTGGAGAGGAGGGACAGTCCAGCTCGGACTGAGCTCATTAGCTGGACGCGTGCCCTCTCCATCCTTCTCCTCCTCCTCTTTTTCCTCTTCAGAGGAGGAGGTTGTGGACTCCTCACCGTTCATGTTGCCGAGGTCTGACATTCTGGGGAGCAACGCAAAAGAGTTTTGTTGTCTTCTAATGCTGAACTGTAGTACATACTATTAATATTTCTCCCCACTGGTAGTCCTAACTGCATCACATTTTTAGTAAATGTAGTTTATGTAACAACAGGACCCAGGTAACTTCAATGGTGCCACTAGTTCATCTTCACTAAAACAAAACCATGTCACTTCTTACTTGTATGTGTCACAGTGATGTGTATTTACAAATTCCACTACTTATATGGAAGTGTCATAATGTAATATGCTTTTCTATGTTATTACTTAGACTTTATCATTGTCGCATAGCAACAATCTTTTGTTGGGCCTACATTCTTTGGTGGAAAACTGAGAATATTAAAAGGATGGCCTACTTTAAAGCATGTTTCAGTGCATCTTTTCTTTACAGCTCTGATGATCTATGGCACTGGTCTTCAGCTCCAGCATGTGACCAAAATTACAGCCGTGCAGTTACTTGCTTGCTTAAATCATGCGAATACAAATCTACCTTACCTATCAATCACTTGAATGTACACACACCACACAGCTACAAGTTATACATTGGCTTCGTAACACACACCAACAAATGTCAGAGGGAGGGAGCTCAGAGGGATGGAGCAGAAGAGCGGGTGGGTTTTTGGTTGTTGATTTTCAAAATAGAACTTTAAGTTCTTTCTAGCTAGTTCTTGTCGCAACTCTCAAATTCTACCTACAGCAGTTTGAAATTGTATACTTGAAAGACTAAATGTGTATTGTGTAAATGATCAGTACTAAGTAATAAAAAGAACTGTTTTGTCTACTTCTAGCAAATGTCACCACCATTGTGTTAGCATCTGTGATAGAAAAAGGACTGGCATACATGCAGGCTTTATGAGTTTACACAGACCTGTCATGCTCATCCTGCTGTTCCTCCAGTCTCTCCAGCTCATCCAACCTGGCCCACAGTTCCTCCTCAGACAGTGTTGTTCTGTGCATGACATCGCCATCTCCCTCTTCCTCCTCTTCCTCCACCTCCTCCACATCCAACACACTGTCCAGCTTGGGCTTTGAGTGGGGCTTGTGAGCCACTCTGTGCTTTGCTGGTATGACATACAACAGCACATAAAGTAAATGTATAAAGTGTTTTTTCTTAATGTTGTATCTGTAGTAATCAGTAGTATTTAAAAATGCAGTTGGAATGAAATGGAAACATTAACTGAAAAAATACCTTTGGTGGGAAGACACTCGTTGCTGCCAACATCTTCTCGAATGTCAACATAATCCCCTTTATTCTAAAGACAGTCAATATGTGGGTCAGTGTTTTATTCATGAGGTGTTAATATCTTATTACAGAAATGTTCAAGATGCAACATACATCTGATATGTTTTCTAAGTCCTTTGTGAAGTTAACTCTGGCTTCAAAGTTTTTTCTTGTCTTCAGAAGTCCATCAAGTTCATTCTTGACATCTGTAGAGGGAGGCATAACAGTTGAAAATATGTTTGTATGATTGTTGTTCAGAGCTAAAATCCTAAACTTGAAATGCTCAAACAAACAAAATAAAAAAAAAAAAGAGGGTGGTGGAAATCAATCGTGACACAAAAAGTTCATAATATGATCTGCCCTTAATACAACTTCGGATCATTAAATCTTCACAACAATTAAGCTGTTTTCACTAATGACAGCCGGAGGTCCCAGTTGCCATGGTGACGGCAAACCCCTGCGGTCACTGCATCAACTCAGTGCGGCGAAAGGTCGAGCACAGAAGGCCTGACAACTCAGCCGCTGCCTGAAATGTTTTAGCAAGCACTGTTTGTATTACAGCACTTAGCTCTGTAATAGCAGGATGAGTAGGGTCAGGGAAGTGGGGCTCCCAGGGACAGGCAACACATTTCTGCATGGCTAAACACACTAATAATGTTCACATCAAAGATTGTTACTTAAGCTCAATTGAGTTGATATGACATTTTCAGGCATAGAATGACCAATGCCAAAAGCACGATAAAACTGTGACTGAGAATATGCCTAGAATGTTTTAGACAGTCTCTGCACTAGGAGTATACGGCAGGAATTGCCGCAGGATGTAATCTTGCTTCACACTGCTATCTGTTTACCAGAATTACCAGCGTTACACAGAATCACTGACTGACATTTCTCATATCTACTTCAGAACACATTTTTAGAACGTAATTACAATAAATACAACAAAAGCTTGTCTTGTTTTGCACACTGAAATTAAACAGCTAGTTTGAGCAAGCTTCTTAAACTCAAACACTGTAGGTGGTTATTAAGTGTAGGGTTTGAAACAGCCATCTATAACTGAAAAAACAGCGTCCTCTGCTGGAAAATTACCAGTAACACCATAAATCAGATAGTTAAATGAATAAGATTGGTCAAATATTTCTGCAGTTGTAGAAATTGATTTTAAAACACTTTTTAAAAAATATTTAAAAAAGGCACAAAACAGACTTGTTCCAGGATATAGCAGTGCTTATGGAGCCAAACGTAAGAACAGTCTCATATTTACTTTATACATTTCTCATATCCAATTATTATTATGATCTTATTTAATGTTTTAATTAAATGTTTCCCCAGGTGTATTCTGTTATTGTCCTTTGTAAATGTGGTTCTTCATTTTCTGACTACTCAGAATATACTATATAAAGAAACACTGATTGACACTAAAGCAACATAAAATGTAAATCCTTACATTTCATCCGGTGATCAACAATTTTCTGAGCCTGCTTGGTGGAACACTTGGCGAACCAGTTGTCTCCCAGCAACACAGTGACCTCGTTGGTGTGGACCAACTTGCCAGGCATAAATGCCAAAGGGCCAAATGGCACCTGTCAGAGTGGGTAAACAAAATACAATGAGGTTTGACAAATGGGAACAAACCAGCTGAAAGAATGTGGAAAGGAAAATAATATGATATTCAATAATAAGCTTCCAATTCCCACATAACTACACCAATGACCACTCGAAAGCAGCACGGCATTCTTTAAAACATAGGCCATTATGAAAACATTACAAATCATTATGAATATATTATACTATTGGGAGGTACTATTTTTTTGTTAAAATTAGAAGATTTCAACAGCATGGGCAAGCATGTACATTATTCATTCTTAAAAATACTTGCCTATATGGCATTTAGGTTTTTGGTTAATGAAATTATAAAGTGTGTATCAAGTACTGGCCTGTTTTAAATGAAGGCTAGTTCAGCAACTATCTGCATGAAAGTAGACAATAAGGTAAGCCAGTCTCTGCCAACCATTCTTTGGCAGTGTGACATTATTGTCTCAGGTTTAGTTCAGGAGAGTTTTAGGTTTCACTTACCATGATATCATAAGATAGTTGATCTGGCAGAGTGCTGAGTCGCTCATTTAAGGCTTCATAATCACCTGACACTTTCTTCCTACAAAAACGTTTAAATTGTTTGTAGATTAACAGTTAATTTTTTTCATTCACTTTTGAATGACTGCTATAACAATAATAACTCCTGGGTTTAATGTGATCTTCAGATGGCTAGTTGCTTTTAGTTGTTAAAATCACAATGTTGAAGTTTGGAGAGAAAACTGACACTAAGAGAATCCCAGTATTACTCACCAGTGCTGAATTCGATCGTTGCAACCTTTCACCACCTGCGTTTAGGACAATAAATGTATGCATAATACACATGCACATCAGCTTGTAAAGTGTGTTGTGATGTGTGACACGTTATTATAAAAACGTAAAACGACTGGCAAATACAAATACAAGAGAGCTGTGAGTGACTATAGCAGAAGAGATTTATAAATTGAGAGGTGGATCTTTTAAAAAGCCATTCATAATCTACTTTACATATACAGTATTGGACATGTGAGCAACTTTGCATATTTAAATAAATTAGACCAGCGTTAAAATGGCATGCCATGTGTAGCAGCAGAGTAGGCCTAGAGCTCTGTGCTTGTTATGTGTAAAACAATGAACTGATAGAGAACACAGAACACTAGACACACTGTAAATTTAAACTATTGTGCATAATACGTCAAGATTGACGTCCAGTTCCCTTTAACTCGATGAGAACGTGCTTTCACTTTGAAGAGATCGTCGATTCCTGTGAGCCTCCGTCTAAACAAACGAGAACTGAACATGTGACTGTCAGGAAGGAAGCTTCTCGAAATGATATCCATCAGAAAACAATTTACCACTGCAAACTGCGATACTGACATGCACTAGTAGGAAGTATTAAGGTCAACCAACGTGCAATAATTCGTGCAACTGTCCCACCTCGTGTGGAAGAGCATGGCACGTCGATGTCAGAATTACCTTATCATGTTCTTCCCGGAGTCTGTCAATGCCCATCACAGGTTCTTTATTCCTTTGACTTGTATCGTCCATTGTCGTCCCATGTGCATCAAATCAATAGGCAACGTTGTTTCCAAAACAAAGCTCAAGGGTTGTGAGTCCTAAAGAAATGTTTATGAATGCAATAGCAGGAATTCCCAAGACCCGTTCTTGCCTTATTCATCAAAGAGGCAATGATGATCATCCACACTCTCGCAAGTGATATCATTTCACACTCTCATTTCAAGATTTTCGCATGATCTCAAAAACATCCACGGAATAATATTCCTTCAGGCTGAAATTTCCCCGTCACTGACCCTGCGCCATGTTCATCTGCCCGTCCCCCCGGTGTACTCTGGGTAATGGAGATGAAGAAAAACGTAAACAACCCAAGAGAATCATCAAACAAACGTTCTGATTTAGTCATAGGATTTAATTTTCGTGCCTCAAAAATCTCATTATTCTAAGAAACAATGCGCTACGAATATTTTTTACCCAGGAATGTCATGGTTTAATTCATGTTATCTTTGACTTAACGTATACGGGTTGTGAATAAACATATTATGGGCTTTAATAGATAATAGATACAATGTCTAAAAACATTGTAAAAAAAAAAAAAAAAACTACTGTAAAATGTTTAATAAAAACGTTCGGTTTAGTATGCCACAATTCCCATCAAGCATTGCGGCTGAATATCAACTTACGGCCGTGAGCTCAAAAATCACAAGCTCCTGAGGTGGACTGATATAACATTTTATAAGACATATGGTCTACATGAAAAGTAATAAGGTAGGCCCATGTGATGTTTGTTTTATATGCGTGCAATAGACATAACTGAGAATTGTACTAAAAAGACTGCTGTGCAGTAGGCTAATATTGCTGATGTCATACATAGGCAATTGCATCAGAATTGAAACGAAAATCAAGAGTAGAGGTTATTTTTTAATTTCTATTATCTAATTCCCCCCATTTTCACTATTTAAATAAGCGTATTTTAGGTGTAGGCCTACTTCTCTTTTGTAGTCTAATATTAGGCCTACACCATAGGATGTTGTAAGTTGGAATATTGCTTAGTAGCTCGCACGATAATTTTTAAAATGCACATTTCATTATACAGCATGTTACATCGAGTTGATGACGTGGTGAAGCTCTGTTGTGAGTTATCTGCGAATCAGCAAATAAAGACTACGGTTAAAGGCTCAGGAAAAGGCGCAGCGGCTGCTGGGGGTCTTGCCTTTGCTGGAGGATTGGTTGGGGGTCCCCTCGGTATTGCAGTGGGTGAGTTAAACAGACCAATAGGGTAGCTTTGAATAGGGAGCTAATCTTTTTGGAAATTACTAGTAATACACAGGAAACATAATACACATAATTTACTGTCTGTCAAATTATTGTCCAATGTTGTCTAACAAATAACCAAACTAATTACTTAATATGGCAAGTAATACCCCAGTTATTCAAACAATACAACTACTTGCAAAGAGATCCTAGTAGGTCCTGCACCTGCCTTGTACTGATTGTAACCCCCTCCCACACACACAATCTTCCAAATTTCTCAAAAAAAAAATCTAAAATGAAAGTAAACTAACATAAACTACCGTAATTAGCCAAATATGTGCAAAATGAAATAGAAAATAAAAAACAAAGTAGGCCTTAGTTTAATGTATAGTATGGTCAGAAATTGGAGAAGGGAGAAGTTTTACAAAAGGTTTTTACAAAATATTTTAAGCAGATGTCTTATTATCATGTACAAAGCTCTTCACATTCACCCCCAAACAATGTAATGGCTGTTATTATGATCAGACACTGAGCTCTGCTGCACTTGAGCATTGTCAGTTCAACACGAGACAGTCACTTATAGCAGGCTTCTTGGCTTATATGCAACCCTTTTTGAATAACTTTGACCGCAACCCCTAACAGGTGGTGCTGTTGGAGGTCTGCTGGGCTGCTGGCTGACTAGTGGCGAGTTCAAACCCCTTCCTCAGATCATTGTGGAGCTGTCACCACAGCAACAGCAGAAGCTTTATGAGAGTATCATGGCAGTCCTGGGAGAGGTCCAGTGGACAGACCTCGCTCAACTCACGGCTCTGGTGATGGGCAATGCCACACTAAAGCAGCAACTTACAGGAGCATTACTTAGTTATGTAACCAAGGAGCTCCAAGCAGAGGTGCATTATGTGGACTAGGCTCTGTAGAAATACTGACACTGTACAGCAACCCAGCATCATGGTGTTTCTGTACTAGAAATCACAGGAAGGCTTATTATTATTATTTAATTATTTAACTTTGACATTGAATATACAAATGTATAGACCTAAATGAATTACAAATAACGTGTCATTTTTATCACAACATTTGCTATTTTAGTACATGAATGTATATTATCAGTTCAATCAATTATGTTATTTATGACTGATCATGTTTGAGAATGGAAATGCATGTATGGGATACAATGTAGCTATAGCCTTGTTCTAAAAGGCTACAGGTTACACTTCACATACAATGAAATTGATTTTTACTAAGCCAAGATTGAAGTTATTGTGTTTTCGTTGTTTTGGAATACAGTATGAACTATTTATTATCAAAAATAATAACATTTATAATTGGACTTTATTTCATTGGACTGCAATAACAACCTATTTCCACATCCTAAATATAAGTGACATTCCAAATGTGTTAATGTTCAGTAGGGTAAACCACTACCATAGAATGTTAAGATGAAGATAAATAAAAGTACAATGTTTGCAATTAAATAATTCATTTGTAATTTAAATATTCCTTTATTTAAATACACCTTTACATTTCAACTCAGTTCTTCGACAACTTGGATGGAAAGGAAAATATGACACCAAGTGCCAAGAGTGAATTCACTATCTATCCCACAATCACTGTATCATCATCAAGGAATTCATAATAGGGCACCTCTAGGTTAAGTGGTGCAGGGCCCTTCCTAATTCTGCCAGAGGCATCATAGTGGGAGCCATGGCAGGGACAGTAGTAGCCTCCATATTCTCCAGCGTTGGCAATGGGCACACATCCTAAATGGGTGCAGACACCAAGAACAATGACCCACTTTGGATTGATGACGCGATCTTTATCATGCTGGGGGTCTCGCAGTTCTGCCATGTTCACGGCCTCCTCTGTGGAAATCTCCTTCTCTGTACGATGGCGAACAAAGAGGGGCTTGCCTCTCCACTTGAAGGTCATGTTCTTTCCCTCGGGGATGTCATTCAACTTGACTTCAATCTTTGATAATGCCAGGACATCTGCTGATGCACTCATAGAGGAAACAAACTGGCTGACCACCGTCTTAGCTGCATAGACACCCACCACGGTCGTTGCTCCAGTTACAAGATAGGAGAAAGCCCGACGTCCCTCACTACTCTCCTGGGATGACTTGTTTGGGTCTAGAACCTCAGGACGACGGTAGTCGTTGAAGTCTGGAATCTTAATGTCTGTGTGGGCTAAGCAAATCCCAGCAGGAGCTGTAAATTCTAACATTTGCTAAGATGGCAACATTTACAATTGAATGGCATGAACAGTGAACACGTTAAAATATAGACAAACATTTGTAAAGACAGTAACACTAGGCTCATTCATAATGTGTTAATAATTTCTCTTAAGTAAGTTGCAGTATAGGCTAAATTAATGTGCATATTTTAGTTGGTGACAGTGACAAAACAAGCTAATTTAACCCTCATGATGTCCTTATTATATCGTATTATGCCACCAGATGGCACCATCTGATATGGTTATTTCTATTGTCAATGCTGTGTGTATTTATTTATTATTATTTCTTTATGTATGTGTTTTTTTTCCCGTGCCTTTTAACCATCCTGGTGTCCGCAGGTTACAAACACACACCTTGTTGTGCCAGCAGTGCACATCATATGAGTGTGTAAGTTGTAAAATTAGGTTTAGCGCCTTTTATCTGCCACAAAAAGCTAGTGATTTGGGTCAGTTTGACCCTAAGAACATCATCGAGGTTAATCTCAGTGAATACGCAATAATTGACTGACTTGATTATGATTTTAAAAACGACAATAATGTTGGCCACCACGAAGTGACCACTTATTTAATAATACGACTAGTTAGAATGTTTGTTGATAATAACCAGCACAAACAGGAAGCACCGCGCCACTGTATCACTAGTATGTCAGCTACGACCTTACCATTAGCGCCAGAAGCTGGGATGATCAAATCCACAAGACTCCTAGGACTCAGGAACTCTCTCAGTGTGTTTTTTGTAGTATGAAGGTACGGGGACAAAGTCCCACATCGGCTGCCTATAGATATCATGTTTCTTAAACGAAATTTAGGCCACCATCAAAGGTGGATAGACAACCTTCCTGCGAAAGTATTCCGCTGTATAGTCGATCTTTTTTTGGTCTGGCTAGAAACACTTGCTACATTGTCAACGTTCCGTGCAATGTTGACTCCAGATTTATCAAATAAAGACACTTGATATTCTGCTATTCCCTTTTTATAATAACATTTATAGCCACCAAGTATTTTTGTATTGTTACTAAATAATTTAAGACAATTCCAGAATTGTTTTTTAAATTAATCGTGATTTTAGTATAGGCATTTTTCTGGTTGAATTACATCCCGGGGTCCTAGCGTTGTAAACAAGAAAGGAAGCGTTTGCAGGATTATCCAGATATGAAATGCACAATGGTAACGTGAGAGATTAAACGCCAAAATGAAAATACCTAAACGCAAACTATTCCTTTTGATATTTTTTGCATATGTGGCATTTTCAATCTATGCTGCATACAATGTCTTCTTCAGTACCAAAGTCATCTCTCGTGTCCACAGGGTGGTGAAGAAAGAGCCAGGAATCTCCGGTAACATAACCGCAGCAAACAAATACTTTATCATGATTTGCATTAATAGACATCGACGTTATCATTAATGTATAGTACAATTCTAATAATTAGAGTTCAACAATGCAAAATCCATGCGGTATGTGCAGTTAAGCTGAACTGTAAATATCTGTCTCTGCAGGCGGGGTCAGAGATGGCGGTGCTGTTGCATCGCTTATAGAGGATGGAGAATGGAATCCCTGGGAAGGCGAACAGGTGGATTACAACTCTGCCTTGTACAAAAAAAGAGAAGCCTTCAGACAAACTCTGGAGAAAATTGACAAAAAAAGGCCCAAAAGATACAAGGTTCAAATCTGGGGGAAAGCTGCCATTGGTAAGTCATGCATATAATGGAGATGTTTGGTTAAAAATACTGTAGCCTAGTCATATTTGGAAATTTACCCACAACTTAATAATACTCATAAAAATATAATGAAGCTAAATAGCCATTTGTATATAGGCCTAGTGTAGCCTATACTTTCTAATACAAACTGTGTACATGTTTGCAATACAAATTCATACTTGTATAACAATATCTAGAATATAGAAAAATATAATTCACTTTACTTTTTCTCTTCAGGACTTTATCTTTGGGAACATATTTTGGAGGGACCTCTCAACCCAACAGATAAAGTAGCTCAATGGAGAGAAGGTGAACTTCAGTCAGGAAAAATTGATTTCAGGTAAGACGTCATTGATGAAATTAGTCAATATATTTAGTTACAATTAGTAATTTGTCAATAATTCAGTTGGTTGTTGACTAATTTACTTACATTATAGTCTGTTGTTAGCAGAAGCCTTCACTGTAAACATGGTCGGTCAGAAAAAGCCTTTGATTGATCGTTAGATCAATCACTGGGCCAGATGTGACTACGCCACAATGTGATAAGATGACGCCACTGTATAATATGTTTGGCTCCGTAAGAATAGATTACAGCTATTTAAAAATTCTGGCAGGTAGCAGACATCTTTGGTCAAGGTATCAGAGAGTAAGTAAAAGTAGTTAGTAGTCCAACCACATCAAAAGGATTGACCCCAGAACCTTTCTGCATTACTGCCTAAAGAATACTCACTAGAGAATTGAATAACTGCAGGTGATTCAATCTCTCTATGCCTCTCTCACTTGTTGCCTTTCTAGTTTCTACACAGGTCCTGCAGTAGTCCAGGGCCATGTGCCTCTAGACATGAACAGTTTGGTTCTGGTTCTGAATGGCCGTGAGCAGCAGAAGATCTCCTACTCCACCCGGTGGCTGGAGCATGTCCGCGCGCTCGTCAGGGCCCACACTGTGTCTCATGTTGCCGTGGTGCTACTGGGCAATGAGCACTGCATCAACGAGTGGATTGGCCCCTACCTAAAGAGAAACGGCGGCTTTGTAGACCTGCTGTTTCTGGTATATGACAGTCCATGGGTCAACGACAAGGATGTCTTCCAGTGGCCACTTGGTGTTGCTACGTAAGTTGCCCCCTTTGTGTGTCCGTGCATCTGTGCATAAACATATGCAGTGCACTGTGAAGCACATTCATATGCTTGTCTCTGTGCAGGTATAGGCAGTTCCCTATGGTCAGGCCTAACACGGAGTTGGTAACATCCGGAAGGCCCTACCTCTGTAACTTCCTGGGAACTGTTTACAAAAACTCCTCTAGAGAAACACTGATGCAGGTTCTGAAACAGAGCGGGCTGGAGAAAGACTGCATCACCACTGCCAGGGAGAAGTAAAAACTTATTTATTAATCAATAAAGACTTGGTAAATGCTTATTAGTGTGCATATTATTACTGTGACTTAAATTAATTATGATCCTAGAATAATAATAATTTTTATAGATTCATACAAGTAAGTTCAGCTGTTAGTGACCCAAATACATAATAGTGTGTGATTTTGAAGCCCCATAGCAGAATATTTTTTCATTCACTAGCTGTCCAATGTGACTCAGGATTATTTGATGTATATCTCAATATAGTCTAATAGTCACTTAAAATAGCCCATACCTTACTAGTCTTCCTCTCAGATGGCTCCCCCAGGAGACAGCAGACAGTCTGAGGCGCTACCAGACAGCACTGGCCCAGAGCGAGCTGACTCTGTGCCCGGTGGGGATCAACACAGAGTGCTACCGCATCTACGAGGCGTGTGCTTATGGCTCCGTCCCTGTGGTGGAGGACGTGCCTGCTCCCGGGAGCTGCGCGGCCGGGCCCAGCTCCCCACTACGCCTGCTCAAAGCTGCGGGGGCGCCCTTCATCTTCCTCAGTACCTGGAAGGAGCTGCCGGCCATCTTGGAGAAGGAGAGGGGCGTGAGTCAGGAGGAGAGGATTGATAGGAGGAGGAGACTGCTGGAGTGGTACGCAGGGTTCCGCCAGCAGATGAAAGACAGGTTCACAGAGGCCATAGAGGAGACCTTCTTTAAAAATGGCTGACCAAGGTGATTGCAGAATATCCCGTTTCACCTCTATCAGGTTAAAGCCCCAACTTGTTTGCAATGTAGTGATATGTGCAGAAACTAAGTCAAATTGGTAAGAAACAACACACCTCTTCGTAGTTACCAAAGAACATTTTTGCCCTAGTTAAAAGCAGTTAGAATCAAGTAAAAGTAAGCTCTGGTTTTGCAGATGCTTCCGTATCCATCCCTATTGGATGTTTTTGGTGGTGCTCTGACCCAGATAAGCAGAAACCGGCAGGGAGAATCAGGACTGCCAGTGATTCCATCTTAACAGTGATTGTGTCATTCTTCACTACGCACCGCGCCTTACAATGCAAACTCTGCTCAGAAAAACCATTAAATGCAACAATCCTGTCATTGGAGCTTTAGATGTTCACAGTAATTTCTTTTATCGTACATACTAGTGTAACGCACAACAAGTGCTCTTTGTGTAGCGGTTCAATTATCTCTGTGCAGTTGAATACTCTTGTGTAGGTGATGTAATGATATGGTTTAGGGATGATTGAAAGTTGCTTTTATTTATCAGTACATTTACTGAAAAACACTACTTTAATGTTTACAATTGTCAATTGTCTAAGCTATTGGAGACTGAATAGTACTCATTGTTGATCTTTACATTGTTATTTTAGATATGTATTTTGTATTGCTGTTTTTACATGTTTATTTTGTGATTTTAAGTGAACTAATCTTTCATCTTAAATCCCAAAAGGAAAAACCCAGTACTTTTAGATTAAAATGTTTTGTTTGTTTTGTAATTACTACTTGTTTTGTAATTAAGTAGTACAGTGTCTGTTTGGCAATGTACTGTAATAGTCGAAAATGGATATTGTTGATGTGGCATGTGTTGCTTTCTGGATAAAAACAAGAAATGTTAGGTTTGCCTTTTTAAATAGCAGTATTGTGGTGCATGGAGTTCAAAAACAGTGCAATAAAATGGATATGGTTTGAAAAGAAAATGTGAAAGATATCATCCTTTTCTCCTGCAGACGGCGCTGTAGTCCAGGGCCACATGGGCCAGGTAGTCCACTGCTAAATGTTTTCAGTTAGGATAAACTTTTATGTACATACCGCAATATGAAACCAATGCGTTTTTAAAATGTGGTCAGTGCGATGTTAAGAACATGACTGATTAAATAAAATAGTCAATGAAACAAATTTAACAAATAATTATGCTAGAATCAATCAAATATGAGCACACATAGTTACCGTAACATACTGTGTTTATTGAATTGCCTGTTACTGTCCTGAAGATATGAAGACTAATTGATTTCAGTGCCAATCCATCTTTGATCATTGTGTGTGGCTGTGCCCCGCCGATCCCTCCCTTTCCTCGAGTCTCCAGCAGCTGTGCTGCAGTTGGCCTACCTAATGTCTGGGAATAGCAGCGTCGAGGGAGAGAGCGTGTGTACGAAACTCTGACACCAAACGGGAATCCACGACACAAAGACACAGCTTGACTACCGCTAGGTTGTTGAAGAAACTTTGCAAGAAATTGGAGTCGTTAAAGATCGAAATACTTAACACGTCGACGAGGAGTCTCTAACTTGGGGTTTTCTCTGCTAGTGTTAGGTCTGTTGCGCCGAGCCGCTTGTAGCGGCACAGCGTTTAAGTGGATTCATTGGTTGGAACAGGATTCCGCATTGGCCCTGTATTCGGCAACGATCCTGTGTAAGGAGAACAATGAAGGACTAAGTATATCACCAAGGACATATTTTCCTCCAAAACCTCCATACTGAATGACAATTTATCTTTCGCATTTATTTTGTGTCGTCCTGTGCGGGATGCGCCGGATGTTCCAGGCGTGAAACGGGACACAATTCCATTTGTTGACAAATAGTTTGACCAGAAGTTCTGTTGGGAAAGCCAGAAAATGTCTTCGCCGAGATTCAAAAAGGATAAAGAAATAATCGCCGATTATGAAAGTCAAGTAAAAGGTAAAACCGATGTGAATTTTGCATGGGATTTGTAATATTACGAGTAGTACTAGCATGCAGTTAAATATAGTTAAAATCTGCACGCAGCTATCCTAATACGATCCGTTTGGGGGTTAGAAAGCCCGGGCTGACCAGGACACGAGGGTCAACGATCTTTGCGAGATTGGCCTGCTATATTATATATACACCACTACTCTACTTTAAAGGTTAATATATTTCTTCATGGCTAATCGATGATCATTTGTATCCCGTTAACGACGCTGAAGCCTATCCACAGTCGAGTTATGCTGTTCAGCATTGTCTCTTTCAACCTGTTACACGTACAGTAAGTAGACTGGCTGGGGCAGATCTGCTGATTGACAACAGCTTTGTTGTAAAACGATAGAATTGCTACATACAATACAAGTATACTGCGTTAGTATATATCCTACTGAACGAACCTAAATTATATTATTATTTGAAATAACCATTACACCTTTGTATGACAGCATATACCATACATAGACTGAATGGGATTGCTGATGAGTCGACACTAATCTACATTATTTTTGCTTTCTTAATGGTCAGAAGCATCTCCCGTTCACACACGAAAAGTAAGAAACATTAGACCTACAGAGATATTCTGAACAAGCATAAAACTGCTATTGGCCCAGAGTTATACGTTTAAGACATAGCTGGGACTTTTGTTGCCAGCCTAATTTATCATGTCACCTTCGTCCTGCCTGCATACAGAGCAGCAGTATTTTATCCACAGACAGACAGACTAGGGGAAGACGCAGTTGCTACTCTATGTAACCATGGGGATTTGGCCCCTAGCCAAGGAGCTCAGCTCCCCAGTGATCTGAGCATGCTGGAAAACCACCTAAGCTATTCACGTCCCCATAGCCACCCTTTAATCCAGAGAAAGGGAATGGGGAGTTGGTGTGTTGGGGGAGGGGGGGCATGATTGCTTATTGGCTAACTAGAATCTCATCATTGAGGAATGTGTGACCCTGTCATTCTATCTTTAAGGCATGACTAAGGCTTTTCAACCAGTAATAGATGATGGAAAGCTGAGCAATTAAGACATGATCAGCCCTCACATTTGAAGACTAATACAGTTCATAGATTATGTCTACGTGTAGTTAAATGTGGTTATATTTATACTGCATGTTTAAACTCTAACATTAGCCTATCTTATATTTACCTCCTCAACCTGATAAACTGGGTGCTGCCTAATGCATGGGTTCTGTTTATTTTTCAAATCAGCAGTGGTTTTAGTGGAGAGATGTTTTGATCAAATGTTAACTTTGCAGCAAAACATTTAGGCCTGCTATTATCCCCACCACTGACTACATGTTTTACTCTTAACAGACTTTCAGTTCACAATCGGTTACATCCAGTATTGTAGAAAATTCAGCTTTGTTTGTTGATCATAAGCATGATCTCTGTGAGATATTATGATTTAGTCTCCGATACTGCTATAATATCTGGGGTATTCATATGGTTGTGCTTATTCTTAGTTGTAAAGATTAGCTACAGTCAGTACATTTTAGCACTGCTAGACCACCAGGAGTCCTGTGTAGTACCAGAAGAAAATGCTTTGTAATTGGTCACATGTTTTCATTCTGCACTCTGAAAGCTAAATGTGCCCTCCTCCATTTGTGCCAAGCTTACCCTTGTGGTTGAAACCAGCATTACAATATCATTGTAGGATTTTGGTTTGAAAACTCTCATGCTGATTGACTAGCACTCATCTCTACTCCCTCTGAATGTCAGGGACAACTTGTGGTGTGGAGACTGAATACTATCACAGCAGAACAGCACACAACCCAGAATATGGAGCCCCTAAAAGCTGTTTGATCGACTGCTTCAGTCTAATTGTCTCACCATTGGAATCACTCCTATTTTTCTCTTTATTTGGACACACATCTCGGGCTCAGTTTCGGTTCAGGACAATTCAGTAGACTGCGTTTTTGTGTCGAGGCCGAACATTCTAACTGTGATGAGAAACAGGTGAGCTTATCATGCCTGTACATATGCAGCCATCCAGCATATGTGGCTAAACATGACATTCACACCAGCGATTCCCATTTTTCCAGGGAATCATGAATCTTTATTAATTCCTACACTACAGCGCTCCAACACGTATTGAGAACTACAGGATTGTTATTCAAGGCAGGCAATGGGAGGCATTTAAGTGATTCTCCTGTGTCTGATCTGTAGTTCTCTATAACAGTAGTCTGTCTAGCAGACTGACACCCCTGTACTCAGTCAAAGCCTAATCTGTCATTCAGCTGACGTTCATGTACCTAAGCACCCTCCAATAGT
>JAODUG010025994.1:8362-20082 GCA_027564795.1 Aphredoderus sayanus
GCGAATTGTGACACTGAAACTTCAAAGATTTGAACCATTTCTCCATTCTTTCTGTTTACTGGTCAGGGTTAGAGTATTGGAGGTTATGGGAGGTGTGTTGTGGATTGGGTTATTTAGTGCTTCTGTGGTGTCGTCTCCAGGGTTCCACTTATGGTGATGGCATGGTGGTGTCTGGTTGGTGGGCTGGATCGTGGATGGGTGTGTGCCCTGGCCTGCAGTACCTGGGGGTTTAGCTGGGGGAAGCTGGTCCATTTAGTCACCTGCGTCGTGTCTGTGTTCAGTGATGCGCCCCTAGTGCCACATCCTTGGGGGTCTGGGGTATGTTGGTGTGTGGGTTCATTCCTTCAGTGTCTTAAATTTTCCATTCTCTGACTGATATTGAAGTGGTTGGGGAGCGGGTCTGGGGTCCCCGGAGTTTTTGTGTTTCGGGGATGCTGGGAATGGGACTCTGGATGTTTTCTCTGGTGCTTGTTTGTGATTAGAGGGTTGGGATGATGGGTGTTACATAGGGTGGTAGTATTACTTTTTATATATTGTATTGTTTTTAATGATTTTATAGTGTGAAGCACTTTGTGTTACATGTATTTGTTGAAAAGTGCTATATAAATAAAGATTGATTGATTGATTGATTGAGCAGTGCACATCATATGTGTGTGTAAGCTGTAGAATTAGGTTTAGCGCTTTTCTATCAGCCACAAAGAGCTAGTGATTTGGGTCATTTTGACCCAGAGGACATCATGAGGGTTAAGCTTGACCAATGATAAACACATAGTCCTACACTGTACAGCATGTGCTGTTTCTGAAAAGGAAGAGACACTACTACTGGTAAAAGAGACCGTTTACAATGTAATAAATCAATATCTTGTAAATAGGGGTTGATATATGAGAGGGAGGGGTTACAATAATCAACTTCGCATCACCTTCTCAGAGATCAATCACCGGGATACTAAACACCTGTGGATTGTATATATAGTCTGTCTTGTTGGTCTGTTACCTGTGAGGTCTTGTTTGTAACTCTACTAAGCCCTTGACCACGTATCTTGGTTCTCGCCGTTTGTCTATAGTATTGTACTTTGATCTAGTTTACGTCCTTTTTTTTGATTAGCTTATTCCCTCTTGTACCATTGCCTATCGAATTTACGTGTTCCAGTTACTTTGCTTGTTTTTGACCCTATGATCTGCCTTGCCTTTTTGTACTGTAGCATGGTTTATATTGGACCACCCGTGTTTTGGATCACTGCCTGTTTTGCACGACGAACCTGCCTGTACCCTGCTTACAAATAAACACCTGTTTAAGAGCCACGCTTAGACGTTCAACTCATGTTTATGGTATTCTGACAACAGCATCATCATCATCACTATCTGATCCTAAAAAAGTCTAGGTAAGAAAGTATAACAATAGTTATCATCAGATTGTCTTCATGGTAACTGGAACATCTGCAAAACTGCTTTCTCATTGTGTGATACTGTGCGCAGATGTGCTAGCAAATTATACTGTAGATTGAAACCATTAAAGTTTAGAGACTAAGCAGCCAACACTGAAAGAGAGGCCCCTGGACTTCTGCAAAAATAACGTTTGCTGATGTCAGCAAACACACCAATGTGTATTTGCTGACATCAGCAAACACACATTGGTGTCGAGGAAAAGTCTTGAAGCGTCTTACACCATCTCGCAATGCATTGCAAAACTTGGAAGATTGCATACAACAGCCAAGACATTTATTTCGCCTGCCGCAAAATAAGTGTAAAATCATTTTTGGAGAAAATTTCACTGCACAGTAGGTTAGTGACATCCCATCAAGGGTGACGTCAAACCTGCACTTTCTAACACTGCGCCATGCATTGCACTTCATTTGTGCATAGGATGCCTAACCCTCCTGTCGCCCTAGGGTTAGGTTAGAGAAGAGATCTTTTGCGGGTCAATATTAGAGGTTAATCCTCCCGTTAGTGGTTAGGTTAATTTTGGGTCATTTTGACCACATGGCGACAGGAGGGTTAAACTCATTTCTTTGTTTTAATAAAGTTTCATAATCACACTGATAACACTGTCAGTGACATTTTATAATGAAACACTGAGTATATTGGAATGCACAAAAGTAAATGCATATTAAAAACAACGTCCCTGTTCTGTTGTCAAATTAAGTTCACAAGCACTTAATTTCATGTGTTTGTTTTTTAAAATAATTGTTACAGAAGAATACAAATTGCATAGGATTTTTTATCTTCAGGGGTTGGGGGTGCATGAAACATTGAATAAAAAGACTTTAGTTTTAAATGGTTGACAACCACTGACTGAGATATTCCTGGAAATCTTTCTACAGTTTATGCAATGTTGTGTCATCCTAAATAATTGTCTCGGGTGGAGTTATTTTCAGATATAAATCACTTTCTTTATTGAGTTTCTGGATGTTATAAGCCAGCTTGTCATAGCAATTTTACCATAGAAGTTAACTTAGGGAAAAAGTGCTTACTGTGAGCTAGTTTCATGAAACACTCCAATGATCTTGTTTTTATAGCTTAGGTCCTGCCTGAAGGTTTCTAGCTCAAATCTCACCTTCCGAGTTCCTTGGGGGGATACAGTATTTTATCTATTGTACAGACCACACAAAACTTTATTGGAAACATTCAGATACTTTTTCCTCTGCTTATTTTCAGCTGGAACAGAAGCAATTTTAGGACAGCCCCCAGCCTGTGCTGATAGGTTGATTCATGGGTTTGTGATGTGATAATTGGATGAGGACTTTGGTGTGGATCACTGGCGCCAGATGATTGATGGCTAGCTGTGTTCAGAGTTGCTGTTGCTAAGATGTACAGTATATGGTTTATGTGTATGTGCATGTGTGCTTGTACTGTATGTCTGCATGGTCTTTGTTTAACACTACCTACATACTGAAAACGTACTGTACATGTTACAATTATATTATTATTTTACAAACTGCAAATGTTAAAGACATCTTTATGTGCATGTATGGTTTTACATTCCTTATTCATCATCCCTGTACACCTGTGTGGTACACACAGATGAGAGCTGGGAGAAAAGCAAGGCTTGAAGCCATCTATCACTATGACCATAAAAGATAAGCAAAGACATGTGCCCCCTTAGGACCTACAGAGACCCACAATGACACTGGTCTGCACAGTAGCATAGTCTTACCTCGACAAAGTGAAGATACACGCTGGTTATCTGGTTATACTTGCAGGTGCTGTCTATTTAGCAGCAGGTCCAATAATCTCCCCAATTACACAATGTGAGCAAAATAAAGTTATTTATCATTAATAAGTGTGATCTAAACAACCATCACAAAGAAAAGTAAAATGACATTGTTTTTCCGTTTGATAATTGTCCCAAGTTTCAACACAGAAAATAGAGAATGCATATACTGTAGTTTTTTTCTTGATAATATGCACGGTGATATCCAGAACTGTATTATTACACAAATAAAGAGTTAAATGAGATAATGGATGACATTATTGGATTATACCATAGCAAACAGATTAGTGACCTTCTGTAGTAATTAACAGTAACACAGTAACAGTGTCCAGACACCCATATAACACCATGTCAGGTAAATGTGAATGTACAATTACATTTCCATGCTTACAGATATCCCTTGTGATGTCCTCTGGGTCAAAATTACTCAAATTACTAACTCTTTGTGGCAGATAAAAGGCGCTAAACCTAATTCTACAGCTTACACAGACATATGATGTGCATTGCTGGGACAGCAAGGTGTGAGTTTGAAACCCGAGGACAACAGGAGGCTTAAAAAGAAGGAAAAAAACAACACAAATACATACATAAATAAATAAATACACACAGCAATGACAATTGAAAAACACACAAAATCATACACAATCAGATGACGCCACCATGTGGCCAAATACCATATTTTTAAGGACATCACAAGGGATAATAAAATGTGTTTAATGCAATTTAAAAACTCTAGTTTCCCATTGAACTCTATCTATTACAAAATTGATCTTGATTCCCATAATTCTTTAGGACCAACCCATATTCAAATCTGTTTTTTACAAAGCCTTTAAATTAGCCTTTTTTATTCCCATAAAATATCATTCATAAACATTTGATCAAACAAAGCAGGTTAGTTGTGTTCTTCTTTAATGTATGTATGAGCAAAAAGTGCACGTCTTAATTTGGATGTAAATGGGACTTACAATATACAGTAGTGGTGGGATGTTGGCAAAGCAATTTTCTTTATCTTTATGAAAGCTGACAATAATTCAATTTGACACCCAACCAAAACCATACTGTAGTGTAAATAAATGTTCAGTAATAGTGTGTGCGCACATGCAGTGTTTACCACCATGTCTTAACACCACCGTGGTTAGTGTGAATGTGCTTGCATGCTACATAGATCTGAACATATCTATTCAATTTGGTATGGTCTGTGCATTTGTGTCAGGCCCACCCACTTAGTACAGCAGCAAAGTGTTCTTAGATATAGGCCTTGACACACCAGATGGTTAGTTTACACAGAACTGGGAGAGCTGTCCATTGAAACTGTTTAAAAATGGCAGGCATTTACTTGGCAAAATACTTGGCAGGTGACTGGACAAACCTGTTAACCAGGTGAACAGGTTTTTAACCTGTTAACCTATTCAACTCTTGCTGAAGCTAGTAGGAAGGACATAATTTCCGTCGAGAAAAGCAAGTGCCATTCTTTGCTCTTCTAATAAATGTTATTAAAATGAACCTCTTAAATGAAACTACCATTGTTGTTTTTGAGACTCACATTCGCTGGCTGTCCACCTACGCCCGCATATATCAGTACGACGCTGATTGGCCACACACTAGGTTGACTGGACTGAAGCATGAAGTATCTCAAGCTCTCCAGACTGATCGTCAAACTGAAGCACACAAGATCAGGATGGCTTCGTAGCTTCAGTTTGATTTTGCCACTATACAGTAGATGATAGTGCTTCAAAATTAAATATGAATTGTACATTTCAATACTAATCATAATTTAAATAGCAGTATTGACATACTTTTGCTGTAGTTTAGATGTGGCTTAAATAATTGTGTTGAGCAACAATGGCTGCCTAAGAAGTGCTTTCTTGTCCAACAGATCAGTGCAGGGGACGGCAAGCAATGACAAATAACATTGGGAAGCTGCCACTGATGTGGCACTAGGATAATGATGATGGTACTGACCACCATATAGTGTGATAATTGGGCTAGCTGTCTGTGACTGGGTGGCTATTGACTACATTAGCAGATGGATTAGCGATATGTCCAGCAAGGTAATGAGTCTTAATACGTCTCCATTTAAATATCGCCGTACAATGGCTATGGAATAAATGACAAAGGGAATGTGCATTTTCATAGTGATAGTTTCCACACGCTTGTACTCACTGTACATTTCAAACATACTGCATGATGATTTATTTTTTTAAAAACACCTGAAAATGTGTAGAGGTCCTGATTAGATCAATTCATTTACTCATTAGATTTAGTAAAGTAATGTTAGAATACAGTAGGTTAGGCACATACAAATAGTTAATTAAGAAAATCTGATTATATATATATATATATATTTGTATGTAAATATATATGTATGTATGTGAATATAACACCTGTATTCAGCAATTGACTTTGTGGAATGCATGAATAAGCAATACTACAGTAGCAACAAATCTGGCACAAACCTGGTTGCAAATACATGCAACACAAGCATGTCAGTTCATGGTATCAGTGTTCCTGATGCAAATGTGCTTGGTTAAGTATTTCTGCCCATGTGATTTAATTTGTATATCACTGCAATTTTAAGAAGTGTAACAAGACATTAGTCCTAAAATTAGGAAATAGGTTAGACTTCATTAAAAATGGCATATCTTACCAGAGGGCACTGAGGTTTGAAAACAATTATGTTTTCAATAGATGTGGTGTCCCCAGAGTCAGAATTGAGATGCAATTTAGCTGAGAATGACAACATACTAATTATTGCTATTCACCATGGGTCACATTTAATCTGCAGTTGAAAACAAACACTCTTCACTCCACACAGCTGACGAGATTAGTCCCAATACAAAACACTCCTCCAGTTTAGATATTTTAAATTGCAATTTAATATGACTGAAATATTATTGTGTTTTTAATAACAGCCAGACTTCATTCAAAAATATGTTTTTGACAATAATTATAGTACAATAATTCATCTTTACAACTGCACAAAATAACTTGTTTGTGTGTTACAGTGTGTTTTCATTTCTTCATCCCACACCCATATACATACTGTAAAAAATGGGAAAGTCTGAACTGATCAACAAGAAATAGAAAATATCGATGGCAATTATTTATAAGCTGAATTAATACAAATAAAACTTGACTAACTATCTCATCTTCTATTTAGTAAAAAGTCACAACAAAAGTACAGTATTGTAGTGGTAAGTTTAAAAACATATTAAAATGACTTAGGAGGTTCACATAAACACATAAGACATTTAAATTGTTACTTTTTATTTATATTCACAACACAGTTTTAGAAAGCACTATACATTGAACTATGTTTTCTTAAAGTACAGCAGCAGAAAGTAAAGTTCAAAATAAATATTAGCCTTAGATCCTAATAATTGTCTCAAATGCCACATACTGCATCCACCCAGACACATTCATAGACCTTAACTTACCCTATAGCTTCACTTTACCTACCTACAGTTTTCAGAGAAAGTCAAATTTACCCGAGTTGGAATTTCAGAGCTCAGTATTGACAATTAGCAGGTAACCCATTGTTAATGTAAAGCTACTCTCTATTGTCTTTCATATGTGCAATACACAAGGAAATGTCTCTTTGAATGTATGTTCTTGCAGAGGACAGAGGCAATTGGAACGCTGTACTGTAGAGCTCCTTGTAAACTACAGTATGTAATCAAATTGGTTGGATAGGTAATGTTTTATCAATTATGAAAGTTAGTTTTTTGTTGTGTTTGTATTTAAGAAACATCAAAGGTTTAAAGCTTACCATGGAAAGTTTAATTCGTTTTCATGTTCTGTTAACATGAAATTAACTAAGTGTCTGAAACGATTATTGAAATATCCCTGGTTTTATTATGTCCTCACTTTATGGCCATGATTTATTCAACCACCTGCTCCTGACTGCAACTGCCTGGTCTGGGGTTTTTGGATGCCATTCTTTTTGCAACATAGCCCTGCAGTCAGTATGTACAAAAGAAATGCCAGCATTATGAAACATTATAATAATGAAACTGAACCATGAATGCCATAATTGCCAGTGATGTTCCGTTATATTGTACAGTACATGATAATAGTTTCAGTTGCATTTGTTAGGCCTGTAAGATGTCATAGTGGACAGATAATTGCCATAACATAGCTCTCAATGCTGTGAATGCTTTCTGAAACACTATCAATTACATGAAAATACACAGTAAAATGCAAGTTCTTTACAAAACGAGGCTGTCACCAACAACAGTTTACATCCATTATCTAAAGAATACTCTGCCGTGATGCAAGTATATAGCAATATATGCTGTTACAAGACATGCTTTTTCTATGTTGTGAAATGTCTTTTCACCCCATAAGCACAAAACAATGCTCTTCATGTGAAGCGACACACACACACCAGTGATCGACTGAGGCATATTTTCTACACCCAAAACCTTTTATCTTCATTGCTATGTTTCCTTCTACCTTAGCAGCTGACATATTTATCTAATCTTCTCTTCCAAACACCAAGTTATCAGTTTAATTTCTCCCTCACCCCTGTGCAGCCTTGTGGTTTTCTGGCGCATAGTTCATAGCATCCATGTCCTAGTGCCTGATGTCCATGTTTTCATGGCTTGGGAGGGTCAAAATCAGTTGACAGAGACAGGTGAACCGACAAGACACGCAAGATATGAAAATCTCTTATTGGACTACGTGGAAGGCAGATTTAGAGGATCTGAGGAGGGGATTGTGGTCTATTTGCGATTTGTGCCTTACAGTGTATGTGTTAATTCGTTTGGCCTAGTTCTTTTCCAGGTTTGTGTGCAAGACTATTTTGTCTGTCTAGCCTGAAAACGATACTGAAACTGTAACTCACATTTATATGTGTAAGGCTCTGCATGAATGTGCATTTTTAAAGTCACAGTTAAATATTATAGCACTGTTTATGCAGCTGTGTCAATTACATCTCATTGTGTGTGTGTGCGTATGTGTGTGTGTGTGTGTGTGTGTGTGTGTGTGTGTGGGTAGGGGGGGCATGTGTGGGTGTGTACATCCAGTCTCAGCTGTGAGTAAAACCATTGAGGTCCATTCAGTAAAACTGACTTTAGTCCATTACTCCAGCTGTCCTTTTGCAGGTCAGTGAATGGAAGAAACAGCTTGCTGTCTGTTTGATACACTCTGTCCCAATGTCCTCACCTTGCCATCCATCTACCTGCCACAGGTATATGCTCTTTTAACCTTTATTTACCCAGGGATGGTTTTCAGAGCATACATGCCTCTTTTCAGCAATGACACATGCACACAGTTACAAATAGTGACATCTAGGATATACCAGTACAACCATTGTCACAGCAACCCATTCAAGCATCGTTGGGGCTGTCATGGAGTTGTTCCTGTGCGTCTAAGAAGGGGCTAAGCAACAGTCTCTGTGAAAAGACCAGAGACAGAAGGGGGAGTTTCTCAACAAGTCAGTCCTGCGTGAATAAAGATTGCATGTGGTGTGTTGTCTCAATATAGAAAATACAGTAAGTGGGTTTTCTACTGAAGTGACAAACGACAATTATCGACAATTGTTTTTTCCAACAACAATATTATGGCGATTTTAACGAAATTACTGTCATAATAAGACGTTATGAAAATAATGTGTAGAATCTGCACCCACTGTGAGAGTGTTCCTTGTAGCGTCCTCCCGCTGAGTCCCATTAATCTGCACAAGGGACGAGTGCATTGTGGAATCAAACCCGCACCTCCATCCTCCATACAGTATGCCACCAAAACGTTGCTCCGCACAGTAAACGTTATGTCATCCATGCTGGCATTTCACTGCTGTGAGGTAAGTCCCCCCACCCCTCCTATGAGGTTATTTCATGGTGAGGAACGCTGTGTGGATTGTGTTTAGAGATACAGTTACTATAGACACACACACACACAGATAAGGGGAGATGGTTTGGAATGGGGTAGGGGCCCAGTCGTAATAGTGTGTGTGAATGCATATAAACATATGTATGTTTCTGGAAGTCTTTATTGGCAGAGCATGTCCGTCTAGTCTAGTCTAGTAGTCTAGTAGTTCTTTGTAAATGCGGTACACACTGGGATGAAGAGGGATGGGGTCAGGATTAGATTTGATGCGTACGTTCTTTGAGTACTGTACATGGTGAAGTACTTGATGTAGAGCGGTGTTTGATGCATCCTCTGACATCGACAGGAGCTACTGCAAACAAACTTGCACGGCTGCAGTGAAGTGTTGATTGGCTCCACCGTACATGTGAGGTTTTCAGCCTTCAGCACAAATCAGCCTGCTACTGTACATGCTTTGACCGAGGGGTCCTGTGCAATATCTCAAAATACAAGTTAACACTTTTGAAGGGATATCTATTTTATCTGTGTAGTTAGGGTGCAGGTAGTCTAGCTTTAAACTAAGTAAGATGGACACTCATGAATGCATTAATGCAATGCAATGTTATGCAAGGGTATTGTGGAGTTAAACATATGTTTACACCCACAGGGTTAAATACAGAGTCAAATTGACCCAACGCACTACCTGTTTGTGCCAGATCACAGGCGCCAATCCTAATTCTACAGCTTACACAGACATATGATCTGCACTGCTGGCACAGCAAGGTAGTGTGTTTGAAACCTGACGACAACAGAAGTGTTAAATATTACAATATTTAATGTCAAATGAAAATGGGTATATATTTAGTATCTGGGGAGATGTAGAGATGCAGGGTGTCTCGCTCAAGCATACCTCAGGCTGTACCCAGCACCTTCCAGCTAGAGATGACCTCACAGACCTCTCTGCCATCCCCAAAGCCTATGGGGTCCAACAAGGCAAAGAGATGAGCTGCAGTTTTACACAGAACTCTAGGGATGTATCATCTAGAACACTGTATCCATACAGGCCAAAAACCTCCATTGCATTCATTTATCAGTGGCAGCCAGCAACTGCTAGAAAATTGCCCCTGCTGCTAGACAAATGTAGAGGGAATGAAAACTCCTCTTCAGCCTTATTGCTCACCTAAACCAAACAAATGTTGAGCAATTACTCTATAATTAGCCCATATATCATGATACAAGTGTCCAAATAAGTAATTTGTAAACCACAACAGGAAATGCCAGGAATGGGGCATTGCTGTAAATGTATATATCCTAACAAGTACATCACTCTAGTGTAGCAGGCTTATTGGCGTATGTTACATTAAGTGCCATTATGCTTTTGGAATGAGTCTAAACTAGGCTACAGTAACTTGTTCTTGTTTAAACCTATGTCTGTTTCCCTTCGGGGTTAGGTTGTCTGTTAGCATTTCTCGTGCTGCAACAACACAAACTGTTTATATGCCACACATGTCGAGTTAGATGAGGTTATAGATGAGGATATATACAGTAGTTTTGACATTTTTCTTTATAGATTTTTCCATCTGCTGTAACTGTTGTTCTCAACCAGAGACATTTGGCTGCCGGGTAATTTTCATTACATATCAGTCCTAGGCATATACTCTTTGTTATGCACATAACATGCTTTGAACCCCATTAAAATGTACATACTGTGTCATATTTGCTGCAGCTCTACAGCTCTACAGATGCCTGTGTATTAACCGTACTCACTGAAGTGATTTTGGTGTTAGTTATTTCTAAGCAAACGCAAAGTGTCGGATGTTAAATGGCCTCTGAAACCAAACGATTGTGTGTTGAATTAGCCCTCCCATACCGCTAGCTGTGAGCTCTGCCATTACATGCATGTGATAGCACTTAACCAAGCATCGCATGCTACAACACTGGAAAGCCGTGGGGGACCGAGATAGTCTCGGTCTATCTAGAGGAAGTGCTTCATCACCGGGCTAAGAAATGCAGAGCACCGGGGAGAGATGTTGTGTGTGTGTGTGTGTGTGATCTACTTGTGCTGCATTGGCACAGTCCTTTGGCATGCACGTACACATGCACCTCTTTCACACTCACACACACATTCTCTGGCCCCATTGCATGCTGTGGAAGGAGGGGGTTGGAGCGATGCCCCATATTGTGACCTTTAGGGCAAAACTGAACTTATAGGAGCAATCTCGTAACAGAGGGCCCTCACCTGCATTGGAAAAGGACTTGCTAATGGGACACTTCCTTGATTATTTTACACCTAAAAGGGTACATGGTCTGCCTTTTAAGCAATATCCAACCTGTTTGAGGTTGGATGAGGAAAGAGGGCCTGCTTTTACTTTACTGTTTGATAATGGCTCTAACAAAACTAACCTGGCCTCATCAAGTACAAATATTTTAAAGGAGCCTTGTTTGTATAAGTATAAATAATTTAGAATCTGCTTTTTTTTTAATGATGAATGGAATTTTGAAATGGTCAAAAAATGCATGTTAATGTGCATTTAACTTCAGGTTTTGAAATTATATGGGGCCAAATCCTTCTGGCTATATATTGGCTATTAATGTCTTAGCCCCTCCAACAAATCCTAATAATAATAATTATAACTAATTCACAACCCCAACAGTGTGTGTGTGTATGTGTGTGTGTGTGTGTGTGTGTGTGTGTGTGTGT
>JAODUG010026005.1:0-12958 GCA_027564795.1 Aphredoderus sayanus
TTTAGCGCCTTCTATCTGCCACAAGAGCTAGTGATTTGGGTCATTCTGACCCGGAGTACATTACGAGGGTTAATAAAGAAATATATACACACAGCAATGCCAATAATAAAAAAAAAACAATCAGATGGCACCCTCTGCTGGTATAATTCTATATAATTAAGGGCAACAGGAGGGTTAAACAGCCCTGCAAGCATTTTAATGCTTTACACCACAGACTTAATAAATCTTGTGGTGTCATTGATGCATGCTCTGTATCCTATTTGGGAAGGGGGGGTTGCTGCTCTGCTTCCAGAACAGAGCCAGTGAGCAACGTACTAAAATATTACGTGCGATAAAATAATTGTCGGCGTTAATTCATTAATGTGTTAATGCAAAATTAATGCGTTAACGTGCCCAGCTCTAGTAAATACATATGATGTGCACTGCTGGCATAGCAAGGTGTGAGTTTGAAACCCGAGGACAACAGGAGGGTGAAAAGGCACAAAAAAACAAATACATAAAGAAATAATAAAGAAATAAATAGTTCTTACCTTTATTGGGATATAGGAATGGGTCAATCACTCTCTTTCTACAAACTCCTATCTTGGCCAATTCCTCATGAAAAACACTGTTCACTTCTTTTCTGCTAAGGTCTTTAGAAACAAAGCAAGATACTTCAGTTTCTTCATTAAAAGCAATATCCTTGATTGAAAGGTCCACTTTTACTTGCTCAATGGGACTTCTATTTAGTTCTTCTGTTATTATGTTATCAGGCTGAAAAGTGTCTCTGCAAGGAGCTATTTCTGGTACCACTGCTACTGTTTCTACTGAATCTACAATGTCTTTGCCAACCAAATGAGAATTTTCCTCTTTATCTCCTTTTGTTTGTGATTTCCTAACTAACGGCAAAGCATTTGGTTCATATGGCACTTCATTGTGGTTCTGATCCGTTATCTGGTGTTCCACTTGACCTTTCATGTACTTGTTATGCTTTTTGACATCCGTTCCCAGTCTCTTATCCTCTGCTCTGGTGGTCCAATTATGGTGTTTATCAAATGCAATTAACATATTGGAATGAGGCATTTTCCCACCACCTCTGACTTGATTTTGTACAAAGTTTTGGTCAATTTTTTCTTCAAATGCTTCAATAGTGCAGTCTGATTTATCGCCAATATTGTTTCTGTTCAAGGTATTCTCAGTTTTACTTAACTCAATATTTTTCTTTATAAGAGATTTGCTTGTTCTGGGGTGTCTGTGTCTTATAAGCTCTTTAAACTTCTTTAAAGTTACCACGGAGGACCTTTTGGCTACTGTGAGGTTGTTTGTGCTTAAGGCAATATTGTTGTCTGCCTCATCCCTGTCAATATCCTTTGGTTCTGTGGGCTGATTCCAGTCTATAGTTGGAATTATACCCCTCCCTGGATCACAACAACCTCTATTCTTCTGTCTACGGTGTTCCCCATGAGCCGATGCCTGGATAATTGTGGCAGAAACACCACTCAACAGATCTGTTGTGTGTTGTGAATTTATTGTGTCCTTTCCTGTGAGACTCTTTTTATCTCTACTCTTCATGTATTTGGTCTTGGGTTTGTCTTCTTTCTCTTGCAACTCTTTTATTACTATTTCTTTTTGGGGTCTTCCACGCTTCCGTTTGGGCACCATCACACTGTCTACAGCTGTCTTTTCCAGGGTATTATACAATATGGGGAGGTGTGGGTTGGCATCTCTCCCACGTTCTCTTGAGGAACTCCTTGTGATCCGAGTTTTGTTAGCATTCAAAACATCCAACTCTCCAGAGCTGCTGTGGGTACACTTCATTGTCTCTGTCTTATCTGAATTCATCTTTGTCTTCTCTTTGTTCCCCACAGTTGGTGACTTTAAATACGCTAGAGGCTCCTTCCATTTTTTGGCCAAAATATTGTTGCATGACAGGCTGATTGAGCATGGACTCAAGTTAATTTGACACGGTCTTCCCTCAATGATCTTAGCCTTTTTGCACCTCACCTTTGCACCATTGCAAAATTTCCTCTTCCTTATTGTAGCTTGGTAAGGGGTAGGAGGGTTGTTTGTAACCTGAGGTAAAGAGGTAAAAGTGTCTTCCATGTAAATCATGGATCCCAGAGGAAACTGCAGTGCCTTTGGTTTTTCTGTGAACAAGGATGAGCTCTTCTGATAAGGCTGGTTAACTTGATCATTTATAGATGGACTGAGAGAAGGTTTTAGATTTGCAACAGTGGCATTAGGCTCTAATGGAGAGAGACATCTCGGCAGGCGTAAATCTTCCATGCAAGGTAAAGAAACTGGATGAGAAGACTGCATCTCATTTTCCTCCAATTGACTTTTAAGCTGTGGGAAAGCTCTGCTTTCTCCCCGTGAACAGGACATACCTGTAGGGCAATGCATTTGCTGGTAACTGGAATAGAGGACTGTGGGGGTGACAGAGCTACTTCTGGCTTCTTCCAAATACAGACAATCCTGTGATTCAGACCGTAGTGTGTTCTGGCATCTTCCACCATTACGTTGCTGCTGGTTTTTCGGAGAATTACACAGATCAGAACTTTGGTGGTCCTGAATTAACCCAGACATAGGTCGTAACGGTGAACTGTATGTGCATCTGGTCTGGCCTTGTGTCGATGTACGATGTGGTTCTGAAGCACAAATGGCAACTTCATGAGCCATCCGGTTTGAGTGCTGAGAGAAACAGCAGTGTGGGCATTTAGACTGGGGACTGCAATCCAAATAAGGCTCAGAGCGATGGGAAGAGGTGGTTGTTGCATTGAGGAAATCAGAACTGCAAATTGAATGGAGGACTAGGAAGATGGAAACAAAAAATGTAATTATAATTTTGTCAATTTCAAGAATGCTGTTTGCCTAAAGTAGGATTCTCTACAAAAACCTCATTCCCACTTTCCTAGAAGAATACAGCAGTATAAAATAGCATGGCATTTGTATAAAATATCCAGATTAAACAATATCCAGTTTATTAATTGGAGTAATGTCTTAATTTAGAGTAGGTGGGGGTTCAAAACCATCCACGCAATGGTTTATTTTCTGTGTAGCAGGCAATACTTGCGGACATCTTCTCACGATTACAGAATTATGTGTAATGCAAGCAAGTAATGCGAGATACACCATCTATCCCATTTACACTTCTGCTTCGGTGGAAGTATAGATGTGTTTGCACTTGTAGATCATAATGCTATCATTGAAAGCAGGTCTTGTGAATATAAACACACACAAAACATAGTTTTTGGCTTCTAATCACTGCATTCAGTATAGAAATGGTGACTCACAAGTGGCTGGTGTTCCTTCACAAGTCGGCTGGAGAAGAAAAGACCTGTTACAGTCCCTCTCCAGACTCATAGGAGGCAGTATACGCAGACCCATCATGATATCCTCCAAGAGCTTTTCTATGTGCTCATCAGAATCTTCTAAACTACTCTGGGGCAAGGAAACCTGGGCTAATTGGGCATCGGTGTTAAGATTTGGAGTGCAGAGGTCGTTTGAGAATAATTCAAAATCAGAGGTGCCGTCCTGGTGAAGCGGAAGCTTAGGGAACATAAGGGGGTCAGGTGGAGGGCCTGGGGTTGGTAATATAGGGCTGTGAGCTGGGTGGGCAACAGTGAGGATAGCTTGGTCTTGCGTGGCTTCGGTCTGCAGCCTTACGAGTTTTGCATCTCCCTACAAACCAAGTAAAATAAAAAAACAAACAGAAATCAGGTTATTTGGCTCAACTGAAAAATACAATATGTGGGGTGTATAAATATTTTGTCAGTGACACACATTTTATTTTGGATCTGTACACCACCATGATGGATTTTAAGTAAAACAATGAACATACATATATTGTAAAGATTGTCATCTTTAATTTGAAAACGTACTGACAGCAATATTGGTTGAACCATTTAGGAATTACAACAATGTTTATACATACAATCCAAGTTTTTATTGCACATAAATAAAAAGACTACACAAACTAATTCCTACACCATTTACCTGATTGGGATTTACATACCTCAGATATTGAATATGAGTATATATACTTAAAGCTTATGTATACATGTGTACAACACCAATATGTTCAGGTAAATTGCGAAAATATAACAATTTGTGTCAGTCAATATATTTATGTGTATTGTATGTGTATTGAAATTTTACTGTATACATGCATACATACATACATACATACATACATACAGTATATATACACACACAGTATATACACTAGATAGTAAGAAACACATTCAGAAATGTAAAAAAAATGTGTAAACAATTTAAAATATGTTAAAAGTGAACGTCACTCACAATAGTATATATATTTTTCCATGCATTATTTCAATCTAGGCCTACCTTGCTTAGAGTTGGCATAATGGGCTGCATGTCCACTGGGGAGACCGTCTCATCTGCATCTGGCATGGTGACAACCTCCCAAACCTGTCCTTCTGTTCGCCGCCTCAATTTCACCTGGGAAATAAGAGGAAAATGGACAGGAACACATTAGTTACAAAAAAAGAATTGTCTAGTATGAATGGTTGGAGTGGAATGCATTGGAGTGGAAAATGCCAAATATTATGTTCATACAAGAAAATTAAAAAGGTGTAGTCAGTCTATCTCGAGAAAGATATTTAAACCCGATCATAACAAAATCAACACTTCCTTCAATGTCATTGGGTGCTACTTCAGAGCTCCGCCCCCTTCTACTGAAAACACATTGGCAAGGACATGAAGTATTGTGTGGTGCACTACTTTATGTTCCTATTTACAGAGCCAGGGCTGTGTAAAAACATCAGATTATTTTTTCAGCAGGCACACAAAATAGGCAGCTAGCAGACTGAATAAATATTCACAGAATTTGACAAAAAGTTGATTAGCTTACAAGCGCCTTTAATTATTCCTGCCAAAAATAGATTCAATAAAAATTGAATCAAACAAGCAATATAACATTTTCAGTCAAGCTAATAGCCATTAAATTCCCCTTTTAGAGCAGTAACATTTTATAGGGACACCTTGTTCATTCATAAAGAACCAAAAGAAAACCACATGCTCTGACCTTTATGGAGATCTGTGCAGCCCCGACCATTTCCATCGGTTGTTTTCTGGCCAGGTTTTCTGACCCTAGGCCAGCTGTCTCTTTCATAGTGGGTGTGGGGTGTCCCCCTATGTTTCTCTTTCCCTCCATTGTGCAGTGTAAATTGGCAGAGTTCAGTCCTTCGCTAGATAACCACTTAATATTGTCTCCTAGCGTAGACGACAGTGAACATGTTGAGCCTTCCTGGGGCCTCGGACCAATGGAAAACGACTCTTTAGACACAGCAGGAGAGACATCGCACGGTTTCCCTGCGGTACTTCCAGGAGACATAGGACCGTATTGATTACATAAAGCCATGTCTTGACAAGGCTGGGGCAAGCTTTGTGTGATAGAGGGACCGAATGCAGAGGCTGGAGGAAGCTCAACTCCTCCTCTGTAAGTGAGCGAACTGTCCACAGTCTGGGTCTCTGCTGCTACAAACTCTCCCGTTTCAGCTTGGATTTCGGCATCCTTCCTTCCCTCCATTCCCATCTGCCTATCCACATCACTTCCATCACCTCCCTCCCTCTTACTCCACCCCTCAGTGGGCATCCCACTATATTCACACCTTCTAGAACTACCCTGCTCTTTTGTTAGTCCCTCAGTAAAACCGATTGCAATGTTGTCTAGAAGGTATCTGACACCTAGCTGGCAGGCTCCGGCGAGAACATCTTCCTGGTCTGCAGTCCCATGTACCTCCAGCATTCCTGAATACATTAGTCCTACTAGCTTCACCAAAGTTTGGGCCTTAACAGACTGGAGCTGGATTTGACGCTGCTGGCCAATAGGAGGGGTGGGGGAGGTAGAAAGTCTCTTAGACAGGTATGGGCTAAAGGCAGCCAAGATGGACCCATGTGCTGGGATCGAAACACCTTGAAAAAGCAAGGTTAAAAGGCAGGAGTAACAAATCAATGTAAACAGCAAGATCGTTGAAATTTTATATTTGGGCATTCCATTCTGGTCAGGTAAATGTTGCCTTGTACTCACCGTCAGCTTGTAACAGGGTGTCACAAAAAAGCGTGTTTTTCTGCTGCCTCTGCAGTTCTTGCAGGAGCCGCATCTCAAAGCCTGGTAGCCTGTACCTGCGTGTCGCATCATTGGGACTGAGAGAAAGATACAAGGGGACGTCACATACAGTTTGAGGAAAGTAGTCAAATGTTAAGTAGCCTAACAGTACCAAAGGAAAGCATGTTAAATACGTGTCAGATGCATTTTATTATCTTGTTCAAATTGTTATTATAATGCATATGTTGGTTTGAATGTCACAAAAACGTATTAAGTATACTGTGAAACCATAATTATTGCACTTTTCAGAACCTGCAGCTAAATACGGTTAATAGAGTCGTTTTCACTACTGTACAGCTACACTACGATTCCACGTGGATACTGGAAGCTTCAAAACTGTTTGTTAGGGTCGTACTTCTAATAAAATAAGTTTAAAAGTTAAGTTAGACAAGCAAAGCCGTTGCCAAGTGCAATGATAAATAATAAAAAAAGAATAAATATTTGTATCGTTTAACGCGTTAATACGTTAATATGCAGCCCTGCTGTTTTAGGTGGCACTACCATTACACAACTGTAGCAATTAGCTAAATGTAAGTATATGTTGTTTTATTGACGCTTACCTTTGCTGCTGCATAAGCAGATTGTATTTGGGCAACTAATTTTATCTAACAAATGTATGTGGCACGATAGCCTGAAAAAGTGTTATACATTTCTCTGTAATAACGTTTAAGTGAAATATCACGTCGCAAACAGACAGCGCCACCCCTTGGTGTTTTGAGCGAAGTTGTCCCACTATCACAGTACAGGCGAACAGATTCCCCTTTAACGTTAAGAGGAGTACAGCTAAATCACTCCCCCACCCAGTGAGCAAATAAAACAATAATGAAAAATGAAAATATTTTTTATTAAAACCAGTATTGCTAGTTACATATTCCAATCAAATGTGAGAAATGTGCAACTTTTTGAGCAAAGTGAAAGAAATAAAGTTGTATTCTGTCATCAGTATGCCTATTTCAATTCGTTTCGATATTGATGACTTGACATGATCTGGAGAACCTCATTGCTCGTTTTGCAATTAATTAAAGTCTATTAAACATACAAAAACTGATTGCATATGCATTCACCCAGGCACCCAACATTTTTTGAACCCAAAATAATAAAATAAACCATCAATTTAATATTGACTTGTGTGTGTATATATAGTTTAAATGTGCTTTTATTTTTCAACTTACAACCAATAGAATCAATGTCAGGTCTATGACAAATGATCCTAAATTAACCCTTTCCTTCCCCATTCCCCAAATTCATTCATTGATTGATATATAAATCAGTCAATTGTTACATCTGGTATAGCATTTCTGTTGAAACAATTATTTTTCCATTTCATTGAGAATTCAAAATAATTTTTAGCATTTGAAAAGGGGGAGGGAAAAGGAAAAAGTTAAGTGAACAAATTTTAACCCCTAGTGCTTTTTTTTTATCATTTACTTAAGAAATATCTACACCTTCCTTAACAGTCTTCTACAGAATACTACATACTGTTCTAAAGACATATGAGATGACAGATAGATAGTGAATCTGGAGCAGGAAAATGTACAGAACTCAGACTTTTATATTTTTTGTGAAACAATCTAATCCAAGTGACAATATTAAAGACAACTTGATATAGCTGTAAATGACATACATGTTCAGATATTGCATTCTCACACAATACAGAACATCCAAGTTCCATACATGTTCAACTTAAGTGACTGCATCCCAATTGGTTACCCTTGTACAATACCATCAAACTGATTCAGTGAGGCACTCCAATTAGCCTGCATACACTATGTTAGAGGCAGTCTTATATTAAAACATTCATAATATTTGCAGATAAAAAACATGTATGCACTCAATGAACACCCAAATTGTCTGTCATCTCCCAAAAATCAGAAAGGAGTCAAGGTGATACAAAAACAAGATAGTCATAAACTGTATAGGGCAGACTATATTTAGGCTGATAATTGTCTGGTCTATGCTGTCTATTTCTATCTTTAAAATGTGTCAATATTTCCAAACATTTCCAACATTTTGGTCTACAATAAGCAATCAAATATAGAAACATTCCAACATAAAGCCTTTTAAAAAAGAGACTATTACAAACTTACAACAATTACATTTAGAACAAAGAAACTTGGTGTAGTATGTGGAAATTCCATTTAGTATATCAACAATTGCAGCTGTAGCAGTTTCATTTGGCACATGTACATACTTTAGTACAGCGCAAAGCAGAAATTCTCACTGTCAAAGCAGACACAGAAGCATCACAGACAGATTATATGAAAACAATTTTTTTCTTTACTATAGGAAAATGTCTTGGGTAGTATTTCCAAGGAAAACATTCCCTAAATGAGAAGGCAATTTTTAAGACTCAAATTTTTTTTTTGTTTCAAAGCTGCTCCGATTCCAAAAGGTCCCAGTCATGCATTTGGAAAATGTAGTGTAGTTCTCTGATCCAGAATTGCAACGGTTCTCCAGCTATGCTGCAGTAAGTAGTGTAGGTCAAAGGTACAGCTTGTGGCCAAAGTCTTGGGTGAGTGGTTAGTGTTTTGGGGCAATAAAAGGCAGAGTGGTCATATTGTAGTGTCTAGTCATCCACAGGGAGATACAGTGGCTGATGTCAGTCTGTTGTGACTGACTTGACGAATGTAGCACGGTGAGTGGGACAGAGAGGGAAAGGAACACTGAGTGAGAGAGATAAAGAAATGTGATGATGTGAGAGAGGGAGGGAATGGAACGAAGAGAGTTCAGTCTGGTCCATAATGTGGTGGTGTTGGTCCCTCAGCAGGGGCAGTAGGCAGGAGGGGGCTGTCGTCTACTGATGCACACTATCAGTTTTTCTGAAACAAAGGAGGATCAGAAATACCAGAATAAACAAGGTGGCCCTGCAGTTGTAGAACACCTAGATAAAGACTCAAAAGGCTAAAATGCATTCAATGTGCACATCCACACTGCAGACGTTTACCATACAGTATACACAATATAATAAACAACCATGTCATGTCTAACATAATAGCACACTTTACGCAAAATCAACTAATAGCACAGAAAACTGCATTCTCTCAGAACTACAAAATATATACTTTTTTTAAATCACCAGCAGGGGGAGCAAGATAATGCGTGTACAGTACCACACATTATCCCTCTTAAAAGGTTGAGTAAGCATGCTGGAGATATTGTTGATATTTTAACTCATCAAAACAAAAAACAAAAACAATGCCATAGGGTGCTCCCTCACAAGATCCGCCCCATAAATTGGGCGTGCATTGCCAAGGCTGGGATAGTGTTGTGTGATGCAGTTTGTACTACTTTGTTTGCCCCATTTTCAGAGCCTGGGCTATGTAGAAACTGGTTTTCTAAAAGTGTGCACACATAATGGGCAGCATGTGGCTGTGAGTAGATATTTGACAAAAAGTGTATTAGCTTACCTCACCTTTTAAAAGAACAGCACACAGCTTCTCTACCCATACTGGTCAATATTTAAACAAAAATGCAAAACTATTGTTTAACCAAATTATAGATGCTAGGACTTTCTTCAGAAGAACACCCTCTGCAAATTTCAACTCACAAAACAATATTTTGTGATTTGATCTACCAGCACTGGTGAAGGGTTGGTTGGTAATGGAAGTCTAATCAGAATGCAGCACTTTTCTTGTTCAGGCATTGGTTAATCTTTAAAAACATTGTGTGAGAAGTAGTCCGTTGTTACTTTTTAACCCTCACGCTCTCCTAACGCAATACCAGCAGATAGCACCAACCGCCTCACGTCATGTCTGTGTTGTAGTTGGCGCCCTCTACTGCACAAAAAAAAGTGTAATGGTCATTTTGACCAATAGGACAGCGGGAGGGTTAAGTACACACAAACAACCATCCCTGAAAAATGTTAGGCCATGCAATGAGCTGGTGAGACACACATACCACGCGTTCACATGCAGTGTGACAGTGGGTGTGGCCTAACCATCATAAGAATCCATGAGAGGCACAGAAGCCTGCCTCTTCCCATACATCCCTCCCTGAGAGTGAGAGAGACAGAATGATTGACAGCGGGAATGGAGGGGAAAGAGATAATAGAGGAAGAATCACAAAAGGTGGGAACATTGGGAGAATCCAAAAGGAGATTAAACAAGGACAGAATGGTTATACAGAAAGTTAGGGATATTTGGGGGTGGGGTTCAGATATAAGCATTAAGATAATATATATACAGGTTAGTTTACAGGCCAAGTTGGAGAACAACATATTGGCTTAGTTAGTGAGGCAGTTAGGAGACAGATTATCTACAGGTTGCATGCACAGACATGCTGTATGTGGGCGTGTGTGAGTATGTTCTTTCACACACTAGTATTTTGGAAGACATGAGGTAATTGGTATTCACGAATGGGGTTGTGTTACAAGGGGTTCGTTTGTTGATATGTAGGTATGTTAATAAAAAATGATGAACCCATTTTTTTGCGACTTTGCCATTAAATGACTTAAAACAACCCCTTACTGTAACAGTACAACATCTCCCTATCATTTATTATAGTGCACAGAAGCACGTTGCCATTTCTCACTACTGCACATTATAAATAATGGAAAACAATAGTACTGATGCATAATACAGATTTTTTTTTGACACTTTTGAACCCCTTCAGACAACAACTGGAAAAAAAATCTTTTGGTATATACTATATAACCTATACTGGAAATATTTTAATATTATTTTCTCAGGAGAGGCATGCATGTTAACACTTGCGTTTGTGTGTGTCTGTGTACACACATGTACCTGCGCTAAATCTTTGTCAGCAGGTCCGAGTGTGTCATCCATAGTGTTTTTCCTCCCTCTCTGGTCCAGTGTAGAGTAGGCATCTGGAGGCAAGACAAACAGGTGACTGATGCTGTGCCTCATTAAAGTTATTTCCCCATGATCTGTAATAGTGCATAACACAACCTCGCAGACAGCTATAATAAAATGCAACACTACACTGATTCTCGCTGGGAACACAATGATCAAAGTTTCAAAAATGATAGACATGTCTTCAAACATATTGCTTGCTTTTCTGCAAGATTTGCATAATAGTCAGTACATTTCCAAACTCATTCTACATTCGTGGCACAGGCTTCTCTATGCATTGTCAAGTTACTCCAGTTGACAAGTCAATATAGATACAATGTGAACTTTATTTATTGAACTATATTCTATAACAGATTCAAGTATACTGAGCAATATTAGAAGTAAAGACATAGTTTAGCTTTGTAGATACATTACTAGCATATCTGAAGAAAAAAAAGAAGTCAGCCTGTTTAGCCACCTGTTTGACTTTCCACAAAGGGAAGGAAGCTACAGAGTTAAAGGTTTTACATTAATTAAATTCCGTTTTAATTAAAGAGAGAACTCAACACATCCTGATACATACTGTAGAAATAAATGCCTTGTTCCTCATAACACATCCTAAACACTGTACCTGTGATTGACCTCATGACCTGTATGAACAGACTTTATTATTCCACATTTACCTGGTCCCAAGTCGTTCATTGGAATCATGTCTCTTTCCCGGTCCCCTGTCGCACCTAATATACAAAAACACAATTAACGTAGATTTATACAGGTTTATATAGGTGTGTTGTGGTACATGTACAGTATGTGTATTGTTATGTGTACATTATTTTACTGTGTTTATGTGTGATTTATATGCCAAAAGGAAATAGTAGGCTATTTATAAAAAACTACACACGGTACAGAACAAGGAAATCCCTGTCTAGTCATGAATTAAGTTCTAGTCTTGGTTAATGTTCAAGGCATATCAAAATGTTTCTTTTAAAGTGAATGTCATTATTAATTTCATAATTGTCAAAGGGAAACAGTCTGTACATATACGTATGTACAGACTATGTACATAGTCTGTGTGCCTCACTGGTACAGAGTGATATCATCAAGATCCCTCCAAAGCACTCTGCCATATGGGCTTGTATCCGGCAGTTATGGCCGTCTGCGTCGGTGCGACGCATAGTAAGGTTTTTGGAGAGGTCTACGGCGTAGCTTTGACCCTGGAAGCAGAAATGGGCCTTCGGAAGTGTAGCAATGATCCGGAGGTCAGGCTAACCTTTATCTAGAAGTGGCAAGGTGCTGTCCTCGTAGCCCCCATTGGTCCTGGTGGTGTTAGGAGGGTTGAGGTTGACCATGAAGTCTGTCTTCTTCCAGCCATCCTTCTCCAGGGTGCGCCGCAGCTCCTTGCAGGCCCACACCGTCTGCAGGACCAGGCCAGCACCACGCACCTCCCGTTCAGAGCGGTGACTAGGCACCCACATAAAAAAAAGGGATGCATGCAGCAATTAGGTGTAAGGCATTACAAAACCCCTATATGAACTTCTTGAAATGTAAACTGGCAGATTTAGTGTGTGTCACCATAACACTTTTGTAGATACAAATTCCATACTATATACCTGTACATATTTTATAAAGACAACTACCAGTATTATATAATGACAGATTAAAAGCATTCTGCAACCCCTTATTTTGTGAACCACCGATCTTCGGTTGGCCTCTGCCAGGAGGTCTGAACGTGACCAAAGTGAAGCCCGTCTCCCCAAAATGCCCCTTTCCTGAGACCATACCCGTCCTTGTTGATGAGGACCAGTCTCTCAACGCCTTGGGAAGCCCTGAGGGTCTTGGCTGCCTCCAGGCTGGAGCCAATCACCTCTTGAAGCGTGCTCAGAACCGAGACCACCGTCTCCTCCGAGAGTGGCCGCACCGGCAGGCTTTGGCCACCGCCTGGGAGGTCGGCCAACAGATGGGGCACTGCATGTTTACCTAAAGACCCAGACGCAACACAGTTACCCAAAGACCCAGACGCAACACAGTTACCCAAAGACCCAGACGCAACACAGTT
>JAODUG010026015.1:0-20233 GCA_027564795.1 Aphredoderus sayanus
CTCTCTCTCTCTCTCTCTCTCTCTCTCTCTCTCTCTCTCTCTCTCTCTCTCTCTCTCTCTCACACACACACACACACCTTACATTTGCCCAAACGCTATAGTTCATCCATATCCTGCAGTATGTTTATAAATTAGAGAACTGCATGCACACTTGGAATACTGTCAATTACACAGTGCATAATGGACCATAATTGATGAATTTCAGGAAAAAGAAATGTAGATATCTTTAGAGCAGCCAAGTGCTAACAGGAGTTAAAACCCTGTTCTGCTCTACTGGATAGTGTTAGGGATACCATTATAATGTGAAAAGAGCAGTCTCGGAGGACTAAGCATGACGCACATTGTATATATGTGTCTATAGTAAATGTCAAAATTGAATGACAGCATTCACTATAAGTAGAAGTCAAGACAGCAAATAATTTAATATGTTGTGTGTGGAGTATTTATCTTGTTACAGTGTTGTTACAGAGCTCAAAATATAGGAGCTGTCATATAAAACGTTGACAAAAAGATCTCTTCTCTTACCATATAATGTAGTTTTGCCATAACTGAAATGGCCCACTGGGCAGACATGATATAAAAAGCATTGCACAACAAGAGCGCTACTGTGGGTACCTCTGGGTTGAGGCGACCGCCATTGTGTGTGTGTGTGTGTGTGTGTGTGTGTGTGTGTGTGTGTCTGTGTGTGTCTCTGTGTGTGAGTGCAGAGAGAAATTAGAAAAATTAGAAAACTTTTAGATGAGAAAAAAAACATGCAAAGCCAACATCTGTTTGGTTTTAACCCCTTCATAGCCCACCCCTCCCACTGCTGAACCCAGAAACCAGAGTAAGTGCAAATGTAGAATTATTTATTAAAACAAAACACCACGATGTAAACAAGGCACATGGCGGCCACTGTCATGCGACTTCATGACAATTATGTGTTCAGTCCAGTGGGGCAGGCTCAGGCTTTAACTGGAAGGCTTGAAGCAGCTGTGTTTTGTGGTGACTGGTGGTACTGCACCTGGAAAAACTTGTAAATATGCAATTGGTTTTATTGCTACGCTTATTTGTTTTTCCAGCTTTTCTGGCTCATGTTACTTCATTATATTCCCTTGATATGTGCGTATTTACAGACTATTTCTAGCATTGCCAATATAGAAAGCCCCTAACCTCAATTCACATGCTTTGCGTCAATGAGCAAAGTACAAGCTGCCTTTTTATTTCTGTTTGTGTAATTATTTTTAATGGCGCTTTCACACCTGCCTTGTTTAGAGCAGATGAATCGGAAAACAAGCAGTGTTCCACTTCAAGATCCTTTGTTTGGGCATTATGTGAACACAGCAACCGCTCTTCGTTTACGGAATAAATCAAGCAGCCCGGGACCGCTTAGAGGGGGTGGTCTTGATTTGTTTTCAATTAAACTCTAGGGCAGTTTGTTTGCAGTGAATGCAATGGGCCCAGTGCAGTGGGACAACTTGCTAAAACAATGACAACAGTAGTGGTACCCCACTGTCCATGTACTGTGCTAAACTGACATTCTAAACTCACAAGTTGTTGGGTCTGTCAAAATATGTCAAAAGAAAAACGTTTTGAGAACCCAAAGTGTCACAATGAGCAGGTGAGGAGCACCCAAATGGACAGCAACAGGGAAGGTTACAGGAATGTCATTTAACAAAAGAGGCAAAGGAGATAGACAAGTACACACATGGCAACAGTATACAAAATGACAATGAACTGACAATGAGATGGTGATAGAAACAGGGGAAGCAGAAAACACGATTGATTATGATTACGACCATGGACAGACAGACAGAGAGAGTTGGTAAATCCGTTATGCAGGTGTCACTGATTGAAATAGGAGCACAGTGGGGTGTTGGGAGCCATTGTCTAAATGTACTCAGTCAGCATTCATCCAGACATAAGGATTAATATTTAGGATTATTGCATTTTTGTTTGTGCCCAATGTGATGCTGGATGAGAATATTTAATATTTTTAAAAGGCTTTTCATACATAACTGCAATAGCATGAAATACAATTAGTGAAGAATATCAGAACATCCTGTTAAATGTGACAGGAAGACTGGATTAACCCAATTCCTGTTATCCAATTGGGAGTTTTAATATTTCTGTGCAGATTAGGTTAAAGTAAGTGAGCACATTTCTGTTTGCTTTCAGGCCAGCAATCAGATCAGTCAATATTATGGATTTTTGTCAATGTACTTTTAAAGCATTTTACAGTACACAAATACTTAACAATTGTTCACACCATGTACAAATTATTCAGCTCAAAAATTAACAATGATGAAATCACAAAGTGGGAGCTTATTTATTGTCTACAGGAACTCTTTTAACCAAAACAAAGAGTAAGATAGCAGATGAAAGAAGATGTGTGAGAGATATAACAAGGAATAAGAAAGATAGCAGATGTCTGAATGCAATCCCCATCTCTCTCTCTCTCTCTCTCTCTCTCTCTCTCTCTCTCTCTCCCTCCCTCACCCTCTCTCTCTCTCTCTCACTCTCTCTCTCTCTCTCTCTCTTTCCCTCTCTCTCTCTCTCTCTCTCTCTCCCTGCTACATTTTCATCTGCTATTTGTCATCCTGCCGGTGCATTACCAGAAATTATTAATGGGCCCTACCGGGGACTCACATCCCTCATCCCACACACAGGCTGGTGTTTTTTCTTTTTTTTTTTCTTTTTTTTTTGTCGGGATGCCCCTGGGAGATCACAACTCTGGCACAAGGAAAGAGAAAACATTAAGAAACACTTATCTAAACTGCTCTAAACTTCTCAAACATACATATATTATAAAATACCTAAATATCAAGCTTAGTACAATAACAACTGGAGTCACTATAGTTTAGCCTAATGTTTCTCTCACCGCTGGGGCCAATGCGAAACTAGAGTAAGGATCATGTGATAGCACAAGTTAGGAGCAGAACAAACGTTGGGGGGTGGGGTGGGGGGCTACAGCCAGGTGCCTCTCCAAGCCTCTTCTCATTTGAATGTGTGGTTAAAGAGAGACCTACAGTGTCAGATGACAGCAACACCTAATATAACTCCCAGCCTCTGTTTGCCTAAAGGCACATCAGTCATGTCAGCCTTGCCCGCGGGGCTCCATCAGCATGCCACCTCAGTCGAGCTCCAAACCTGTCTGCCTTCCGCTGTGAGGACCAGATGTCCTGAGGGCTGTCTGCTCCAAACCCGTCTCCCCTCGCCAAGGCCTGAACCTTTCAACTGTGTTATCATGGCGGATAAAAGTTAGTTATCGAGCCAGAGCTACTCTTTATCGGTGCTGGAGACTCTTTAACTGGGCGGCCAGATGCACAGGGACTGCCGTCCACAATTAGAAGATAGCCTTTGCTGGCCCGTGGGCAGCACAGCTCCCCCCACACCACCACCACCACCTGCAGGGCTCCCTGCAGGGACCCTTCCTCTGTGCCGCAGGTGGACCGACTGGGCACGCTCAGATTAGAGACGCCTCTGGGAGAAGCTTGTCTGTTTAGTGACAGACTCGGGCCCTGTGAGATAAGTTTTCTAATTAACCCGCGTGGCAGCAATGCATCCCAGATACAGAGGGAACAATAAACCGCCTTCCTCCGTCTTCGTTGTGCCTCCCGCCACACAGGACAGGTTTCCTACACCTGTCCTCTGCACACACTCGCGCTCAATGAACTTTTACAACAGAGCGTTCTCCTAAACATAGCTGTTAGTGGAAACCACCAAACCGGTGGCTTCACCTGTTATTGGTTTTTCTTCACCTGGAAGCAGTTGGCCCGGTGGATTCAACCAAACCACAAAGTGTCTTGTTTCACGCCGCCTGTTTGCTGTTGTGCTTTGCTAGAAACTGAACGCTCCAGCTGTTCTGAAAGCCCCCAAAGAGAGGAAACCCAACAAGAAGGAGGGAGGAGCACCAGGGAAGTCAGCCAGCCTGCCAGCCATTTACAGGTGAACAGCTGAGCTCTGGGGACAGGCTATGGATAGACTACTCATGCCAGAGGAAAAGGTCAACAGCGCAGGGCCCACCGGCTATTGGTTAATGCCACAACTAAACGCAGAGGGCGTTCTAACCTCTTCCTTAACCTCAGTTATCAGTTTAGCCACATCTACTTCGTTCTGTAAAGCTATTTAGCTGCCCTTTACTGTAATAACTTTCTGATAAACGTTACATAATGGCCTGTTTCTGTATGTATATTTTTCCTCGTTCAGGCTTTTTACTTTGCTGTTTTTTATTTGTTTTAATATGCAATGTTTGATTTATTATTATTGTTTGTGCTTGAAAATACGGTGCAGTTTGTGTCCTTATTGTAGTGCTTACAATATCCTGTACTCTTTTAAATGGCTAAATGGCTCTTTTAATATGTGCTTGAGATTGCATTATCCTTTAGTTAACTTTATTTCGTGATTATTTATTAGATATACCATGTTAACAACTATGGCTTAATATAGCCAAAGGGAGGAATCAATCCAATCCATCTGACCTCAATTATTTAATCTCAGCTAATCATGTATACAGGCTTGTCTAACTCTAATTGAGCTGTATGTACTCGTACTTCACCATTGTGTTCTAATGTGCCTCTCCTATCCAGTTGTGGGATCTGTAAGAAGAATCAGGACCAGCATCTGCTGCTGCTGTGTGACACCTGCAAGCTGTACTACCACTTGGGCTGTCTGGAGCCCCCCCTCACACGCATGCCCAAGAAGACCAAGAACAGCTACTGGTAACACACACACACACACACACACACGGACGCGTATACTGTACATATACTGTACAGGGGAGGACTTGGTCACTTCACTCATCTTGTATTACGCTACTGACCACCGTTATTTATATATAATTATTTTTATTTTTTATTAGATTTTTTTCTGAATATTATTGTAGGTAAATAATGTTGAGACTGTAATGTGATTAAGGGATATATAAAACTTGGCGTGACTTAACGTGTTCATATATTTTATAAATGTATTTGTATACAGTAACCTAACAACGATATAAACTTTTTGGCCTATAAATAAGCATGAATCACACTCAAAATGTATACATTTTATTTGTACATAAATAAAACAGTTTGAGAAGTACTGGATGAGGAGATAGAAAGGATATGGACAGATACAGGCAAACCACAAACGGCCATCCGTTGCTTAGGTACTGCATATGTAGTGACGTATGTCACATGTTGTGTGGTAGGCGTAACACACCAGGGCCCAGAGTTTGTTTATTCATATTAAGCTTGACATTTCAGCCCAGACAGTGTCTGTAGGGCGATCAGATGAAGGATGCTGAAGATGGCTGAAATGTCACTCTTCTCTTAAGCACTGCAGTTTCTTATTTGGAGAGAGGGAGGCCGACCCTTTGGCTGGCCTGTTTGTTTTGCCATACCAGGCCCTCCCTTGCATTCCATCTCTGTCACTTAGTGAGCCACTACTTTGCCAGTCTAACCTTTTACTTTAGTCTTTTGTAAATTAGGGATGGGAGGAAAGCAAGGGCGTGTTGTTTGTGTGCAGAGCACAATCTCAGTCTGTGACTCAACTAATTCATTAAAGTTATGCGTAAGAGGTGCGCGACGCTGTTCCGCTTTAAAGGGTGGAAATTAGAAAGCATTTGAACGCTGAAATTGTATCGAGGCCAAGTCATACATAATTACAGAGATTTGTCTACACCGAAATCCAGAGAAACGGGAAGGGGTTTCTTATTTGTTTTTTTACAGAAACATGCACGGGAGTTAAAAATGGTTTGTTTTTGTGTTACAGAAATTAGCTTTCCGTGTCTGAGTCCACCTAATGTCTAGGTTTCAGTATTTAAATAGCACTGTAAGCGATAAACGTCCTCAGCATTGTCTGACTTGTTTTTCTGCCTTTTGGAAAAGGCAAAAATCAGGAAAGCTTCATCTGAGCCTGTTTACTGCCACAGTCTTCAGGTTTTCTCATTTTAGAATAATGAAATCAATAAGTTGTGGTGGGGAAAGAGCCATTTATACACACTCAACGTCTCTTTCCTGTCTTCTCAGGCAGTGTTCAGAGTGCGACCAGGCCAGCAGTGACGAGGCTGATATCGCCATGGAGACGCTACCCGACGGCACCAAAAGGTCCAGGAGGCAGATCAAAGGGCCAATCAAGTTTATCCCGCAGGAGATGTCGCCGGAGCCCAAGAAACATCAAGTGAGGGGAACGGTGTGTATTGACACACTGCAAATGTCAAGCCCAGCGCCACGGGCCACCGAGAGCCCGTGGGCTTTATATCCAGCCAATCACTGCGCCAGATGATTTCAGTTATTAGTCTGCTGCCTCATTGGTTGAAGATGTGTTAATCAGTGAAATCACCCGGTGGAGTGATTGGTCCAATGAAAACCCGCAGACTCTTGGCCACTCTGTGTGGTGATCACTCTATGGTCACGCATGCACTAATTACTCAAACCAACAAAAAATAAGCTCCTATTATTGCCCAAACGAATGGCTTTGGAGAATTGATATGCGGGGCCCTCTGTCTGATTTGGGACAGGAGAGATGGGAATTTAGTCACTGGTGGATCAACTGGCGTTGTTAGAGATGCAAGTCTCACAGGTTAGCTTGATGGAAAAGGTCACGATGTTTCCTTCACTACTAAATCTCAAAATCACTTAACGTTTATGGTTTAGTTGGTAGTATCAGGTGGTATTTAAAAGCAGGTATTGTGGCTTTACCATACAGATTTTGAGCCTGTAAAAACCCTGTAGTCTTATTATCCTTGTAAAGACTGTTCACTCCCCTGGTCACACAAGAGCCACACTGCGTCCTATTTGCGGTGTAACATTCTGTCAGAGCTGCGGGGGGGGAGCGCCTCTCCGCCCCTTCTGCCGATCCGACTTATCTGTCGCGGCCACGCTCCGATCCTGCTGATACAGAGCCGCCCGCCCGCTCCCCCCAAGGAACACTGCAGATTGATATCACACTGGGGGGAGAGGAGGGGGATGGGGGAGGGTGGATCTCCTGCCTTTCCCTGCCTTCTCCTCATCGCCTCTTTTTTTTCTTTGCCTTTTGTTTATGACTCTATCTATATCTGACCCACACACACACACCCAGCCTCCGGACCCCCTACTTCTCCGGACCCCCCACCTCACACGACGCAGACCAAGAGCGAAGAACAAAGGACGATGTGTGAACACGGTCTCCTCTTGTGAAGGTTGGCGCCCCCTGCCTCTCTTCTCTTGCCACGCAGAGTGGAGGAGGCCGTGCCAGCCTGGTTGAATGTGTGTTTCTGTCCGGGAAGGAGGGGGTTGGGGTGGGGTGGGGCCGTGTGCTGAGGACCCTGCTGGAGTACTCGGGGATTAAGCCGCTTTTTTCTGATTCCTTTCCGCCGCCAAGCCACGCCGCTTCAATGCCGCATTTATCTTCAAATGCAAGGCGTGCGGTGGCAGCCGCTAAAAGGGTCCTGCTTTGCATTTTTAATGCTTTTAACCAGGGCGCCCAGGCACTGGCACTCCTTTAAAGCCGTCCTCCAATTTATCAGGGCTGGCTAATCAACCTCCCGCTTGCCCTTAGTGAACATAGTGTGGGTCTGGGCACGTGTGCTTGTGTGTTGGACGGCTAGTTTGTGACACCGAAGGGTTGGGTTCATGTGCGCTTGTATGGAGATGGGTCCACTGTGTGTGTGTGAGACTGGTGCTGCCCTCTTGGCAGAGAAGGCTCCTCTGGCTGGGTTTCTTAACGCTGTAGTGGGGAGAGCTTTTGAGGAACCTGGAGAAGGGGTTTTAGCTTGCGTTTATGAGAGGTTGTGTTGGAGCTGTATAGAGAAGGAAGTGAACGCAGCGCCTTGTCACAGCAGCGTTCACACATCTAGGAATATTGTGTTATATAACTTATTTAACCTAAGCTTATCTCCACACAGTAAATGAGTAAATAGACAGTGTAAAGAGCTAAACTGTCGGCCACTGTCATTAGAATTCAATTGTGGTTTAGAATTTTCACCTGAAATTTACCAAGCCAATTATTTAATTCAATTATTTGTTCATCTTTTGTGCTCTGTTATGCTTCTAAATGTCCTTCATGACTTACCAGTAACTAACTAAAGTACATACTTTTCCATGGGGTAGGTCAGTATTAAGGCTTTCACTTTATTAAAAGTCCATATAGCCTTTTGTGAAAAGGGAATTAGATGGCAGAATTCAATCCCCTGGCAAGAGATACAGTCAGGTGTAAACTTTTCTTCTGCCAAATCCAGTGTGAAGAAATGTATGTGGTGAAGGTGTCAAGTGAAGACATGCTACAGCAAACAAGTAGTGTTTGTGTGTGTTCTAATAGGATAATCTTGGAGATTCACAGTTTATCCTAGAATGTTAACGCACTGTCTAATTAGACATGATTCACTAATGCATGCCTCCTCCCCAACACCACAGCAACACTACAATCTCTGGTATGAACGTATGCCATTAGTCAGTGGGAAATGATGAGAATTAAGTTAATATATCTAGTTACTACTAGTTCCTATGCCCGGTTAATTTTGCTAAGCCTGTGTGAAATGATTCATGGTTGTTAAAGATGCCATGATGTACTTAATTAAAAGATTGATTTTTCCCGGAGTCTTATAAACTGCCCACCCTGTTAATTTCCCCACCTGAGCAGAGCCTGTGATTAGGTGTGTGCGAGAGTGTGTGTTTTTTAGCTGATGTTGAACCGGGCATTGAATTTGTGTTGATCTTCCTGGCCTTTAATAGATTTCTTTAATGGAGTCTGCCTTAATGCAGAAATTATTAAATAATACCGGGCCCTTTGTTTGGTTGGGCTGTCACGGGAGAAATGGCAAAGGGCTTTAAGAGCCAATTGGCATCATTCTTGCAGTTAGCATTCATAATGATAAGTGCTCCATCTGGTGAGCGCTAGCAAGCCAAAGGGAACAGATGGAATTGTTTTCACAATCTGTTTAAATATGTTGTCGATTTTTCTTCCCCTTTTTAAAAAACCCCACCAAACTTCAACACTCGTGTGATAGCGCCAAAAAGATGCTTTGGTTTGTCTCTCCCATGTTTGTGTTTCTAGCTGTCTGGGCTGACGTTATCCCTGCATAATACTCCTATAGGAGGTGGGCTTTTGTATCAAGCTAGAAAGTTTTTGTCTGTTTCCTAGCAGCAATGTGTGAGCAGTCATCAGCCCAGAATGTTTAAGAACAAGCCAACGCTGCACCAAGCTTCTTCACCTCAATATGCAGTTCAGTAGTTGTAATCCATTGTTTGTGGACTAGAATCTGATCAGCATTCTCATCCACAAATTGACATCCATTGTTTTTCCATTATAACGTCTACAAATCTGGTGAAAGTATCACTTTAACATTGTGGAACCCAACAGTAATAAATCCCTGCTCAAACATAATCCTTTTCTTGCATAATTGTGCTCCTTATTTAGATTGGAATCCTCACGTACCTTGAACCTGTAAACTGAATGCAAAAATGGGTAGTTAAATTCCTCATTAATGCATACTAAGAGCTACATTGTTTTCACTGCATAAGTAATAAAAACACAATAATGAACATGTGATGTACAAACTCAGTCATAAATCTTGATATTTACAAAGAAAGCATGTGGTCCCCCTCAAACAGCAACTCACCAAGGCCCACGTTTAAGGGCACTGTCTATGTAACCCATCTCCTTGACCCACACATTCTGTTCACGTGTACAAACAGACCTACGTAGAAGCTTTCATGTAGACGTATGCTCCGCTAGAGGATGAAATGACTCCCAACATGGTTTTGGTCTTTGTTTTCAAAGTGCTGACTTCCTTTTTCAGAGGACCCGAGGGCAGAAGAGGAAACGGCTGCCCATCTGCGATGACAGAGAGGATACAATGGAGGTTTGTTCCTCCATTGCTAAATAGGACTGCTAAAGCCAGCAGCTCGCACAAACCCTTTCATACGTCCTGCTCCTCTCTTGTTCACTAATACCTGCACTTGCTTCACATCCCCTACAAACCTTAATGATCCATTGCTGTGCTATGCGCGTGCTATGAAATACAGCCATAGAATAAGCACTGCCTTCCTTTCTCTTCCAACTTAACCCCAGTCGCTCTAATCAGGCCTGTCTCCATAGGAACCGGCTCCGCGGGAACGCCGGCAGCGGCAGTCTGCAATGCAGAAGAAGCCCAAAGCGGATGACATGCGCACCGAGTGCACCACCTGCAAGGGGCCGGGCGACAACGAAAACCTAGTGAGGTGAGGAAAGTGTGTGTGTGTGTGTACACACTAATGCTTATGCAGTATAAGCACATGTATCTTTTTAGTGTGTAACGGAAAGAACCATGGGCAAAATACTTAAGGTCATGAGTTTATATATGTATTTAGACATTTGGATAAAAGAAAAAAAACATTAACTGCATGCAACTATAGAGGAGAAAACTGTCATTTTCAAATGTAGACATACCATCTATTTATTTGTTTGTTTCAATACAAAAGCCCCTATACATTTTACACAACAGCACTAAGCATACAGGCAGCTACAGCAGATTTCAAATGCTAATCATTCCTGTGAAAGTCATTGTTGGCTGCAATGGAGACACTAGATCCAGTGTGTCCAGATCTGGATGCAACCCTCCAGTGGTGAAGCGTAGAAGGGGGGGGGGGCGTTGGGTTTGATTGGAGGAGAGGGATGGGGGTAGTGCAGTTGTGTGCACGTGCGTGTGTGCATGTGTGGCGTGCAAGGGATCTGTATCCTCCTCATGATTAAAGTTCAGTCTTCATTAGGGCTTGGCCGCCTTGGCTGGGCTCTATAGGCCCCCTCTATTGAACTGCCATATACATTTGCACAGTTCATTAAGACGTAATGAATAGCAGAATTTATTCTGGTTTCAGATGTCTCACCCCCACCCCCTCCCTATCCGGGAAACAATACTTTTTCTCTGACTTACTAAGGCCATGTATATCAAAGGCAACATGCTTGCCATGAATCACATGAATCTCTGGTGACTGTACTGCTCTGTCATCACTTCAACCATCTTGTCATCCACCTCTTCATCCATCTCTTCATCCATCTCTACATCCATCTCTTCATCCACCTCTTCATCCATCTCTTCATCCACCTCTTCATCCATCTCTTCATCCATCTCTACATCCACCTCTTCATCCACCTCTTCATCCACCTCTTCATCCATCTCTTCATCCATCTCTTCATCCATTTCTACATCCATCTCTTCATCCATCTCTTCATCCATCTCTTCATCCATCTCTTCATCCATCTCTACATCCATCTCTACATCCATCCATCTCAGCTCTGTGCAGATGTCTCATCCGACTCAACCAGTCCCGCCCCCTTCCAATTCCTCATTCATGGTTTTCCTAAACCGTTATTGGCTCATTGTAACTTTATCCGTATATTTGTTATGACTCAATGAATGAATATGTTAATATGAAAAACCACCAAACATGTTTGTGTTTCATTTTATCCTTTAGTGGCCCGTAGGCTTCCGTTAAGATGTGAGGTGGGGTGTTCAGGGTGTGAGGTGTGCTGCCCTGACTCTTTGTATCTTTGCATTGCACAGGTTGTGAGAGACGGGCAGCCACCTCCCCTCCCCTAAAAACCCTGGACAGATGACCGTTGCCTTAGAGACAGAGAGAGGCTAATTGAGGCGTTTGAAGAATGGCGGTTGGGTCAGGCCGGAGAGAGCGAGATGACTTCTGACGACTTCTGACCCAAACTGGACCAACAACTAACTGTCCAATGAAATTGACCCAATCAAACATGAGGAGTCTAAATGCTTGAAGTTGCTATGAGCCTTAGCGGTTTGCTCGATGGAGGACACTCTTTATTAAACAGCATAAGACCGCTGCACTTTTTTTTCTTTATGTTCTTTCGTGGACACTCTTGGACATTTAAGTGTTGTTGTGCCATCTTTCTTTGCCATATCCCACATCCAGATTAAAACGGGAAGGAGAAACAAGTGAGTTTGTGCTGGACTACAAACTCACTAGGGAAACTCAATGCTCTCCTTGACCTGTCCCAACAAAATCCTCCCTGTGTCTCTAGGTGCTGCCCCACATATATTTGAAATATATACTCTTCTAGGTTGGCTCAGTCGCTCAATACTAGGCTAGTGCTCTGCTTGTCTGACCACTACATTAAACCTCCTCATCACAGCCAATCACTGGTATTGATTGATGTCATCTGCCACCCAATCAGGCTGTGCATTTCTACGTAAATACCTTTAATTGCAGATGCACTTGAACCCTGGCCCCTTTAGAGTCCAGTGTCATGTTGTCTTTATTAAGTGGAGGACAAAGTGTGTTTGGAAATGTCAGTGTGTCGTTTTACTCCGTGAAGCTAACACAGTTAGCAGTAGCTTATATTAACGCCAAGCGGTCAAAAAAAATCTGTGGTAGAAACGAAATAGTCGCACATAGTAGCTCAGTAGATAGTAACTCAAATAGTTACCATGTTGATAGAAACGTCTTCGTGTTTTTAGAAGGTCTTTTAGAAGTCTTCCTTTCTTTTCCGCGCGGTAGACTGACGGTGTGGCTGACAGAGCCCCAGTTCTGGGCTCCAGTGGCCCCCAGTGAGCGTTGTCAATACAGCAGCTTCCTCCTGACAAGCGGCAGCCCTTGGCCTCGCATGTCACTCCTCCAGGTGCCCTGGGGGCCCGCGTGCACGCAGCCAGAGAGCGGACAGACCTCTGCACTGTAAAAGATCTGTCTGCCTTTCTGTCTCGTGACAAAACACAGCAAGGGTGTCTTTTTGTCAGCCCTCTCCCGTCAGTCACAATACAGCAAGTTCTGAAAAGACTGCTTGTCAACGTGCATGGCTTATATATATATATATATATATATATATATATACACACCCCTACTTGTATCTTACTCTGAAGCTGATTGTAATGTAACATGCTCAAGTAGGGCTTAAATGCCACATAGCTGTTTTGTGTACGATGATGTGTACAGTATTTATTGAGGAACATTTTCGTCCTTGCCTATAATTTTACTTTATTTCTTTTAAATGTTGTGCCTGAATGCTTTATTACGTGTCATGACAGTTTTACCTTTTCTTGTGTTTCGAGTTGAACTCGTAGTTGTGATGTGGTCATGGACTGCCATGTCTTCTGTACTCGCCACACACACACGTTTGTTTACAGACTTGCCTTGAAGGGATTGTACGGTGTAATGGTGTATTGTGACAATGCAGTTAGAACGTGAATGCCGCTGCTGTTGTGTATGTGAAGCCTCAGCCCGTGGGCCTCATGCTCCCGGGCGCTAAGCGGACCTTTAATAAACTCTTGACTTTTTCACCTTATTGCCGTGGTGATAAATGAGTGTCAGCCAGCTAATTAATTGTTGTAAAGGTGCGCTGGCGGCGGTGCGTCTGTGCGTGTAATGCCCTCTGTCATTCCTGATTTATCAGCTGCGGGGAGTCGACAGGAAGACTAGGATTGGAGTGGAGGCTGCTCTGGCCTCCCTGACCAGCTCCATCCGCTGACTTTTTCTGTTTTCCTCTCCTGGTTATCCCCCCCCCACCTCCCATCTCACACCCCACAGAGAGAATAGAGCAGCTTTCACAGACAATCCAGCCAGCTAGCTTACCCAACAATTGCCCAGCGTGTCCCTGCCAGCGCACAAATAGCATTTAAACTTTCAACAAGTTGTGTATTCTTTTTATTTATTTTTTTCTTGTGGAGACATCGCATGGAGGCACCCGGGGTGAGATGGAATCAGCCCGCCGTGGTGACCTATAAATGCCCCGATGCCTCATCCTCCAACCCCCGGGGTCTCCCACAGACCAGCAGGGGCTCTGCTCCGCTGCAGCTGTGGTTGCGTTCCCACACAGGAGGTGGCTCGTGGGCTGGGTGGGGAAAGGGGGAGAGAGAGGGAGAGAGAGAGAGGTAAGCCGGAGGTTCTGGAAGAGTAGTAACCTTTGGGATGATGAGTGCGTTTCCCATTACTGTCCTGACATGGGATCCGGGGAGATGATTTAATGGCGGCATTTTGTTTTTGCTGACTTTGCCCTTTTTCCCCCCATTAAAAGAGAAAACACAGCAGCCCGGGCTGCGGCGGGGTGGGAGGTGTGGCCAAGCAGCTACAATCTATTACTATCCCAGCGATGTGTGAGTGTGTAGGGGGTTTCTGTCGTTTCTAGGTTTCAGCCTCGTGACAGCACTGTGTATCCTCCGCCCCTCATTTTTCAGTGACTACACACTAAAGTGCAAAGCCCTGGGGGTGGCTTATATCCTAATTAATTAACTGATGGCTTACCCCATCACCGCCACACACACACACACACACAAACACACACATTTGTAGATAGTGATGTAATCCCAGCAGTTTATGGTGCTGCCTATGTCACAGGGGGCACAGCTTCACACAGAGAGCCTCAGGTATATGTGTGTGTGTGTGTGGGGGGGGGAGAGAGAAGAGATCTTATAAGTCTCAGATTTGTCCTGCGAAGCAGAGAGCAAGGCCTGCTGTTGGTGTTGAACCTGCTGCCTTTTGCAGCTCTGTGCTCAGCCCACTGAGGCCCCCTGCTGGTAAGAGGTAGAATTTGTCACATGCGTTCCTTTAGGTCAGAGATTTTTCCTTGTTCGCTTACCTGTCTCACAATTGAATGAGTTGTGTCCAAATGAGCCAATAAAAGTAGGGGGAGGTCTCCATAGATCTGACTAAAGCAGTCCATTCATTACTTCCTCCTCTTGTGAAACAATGCCTCTTTAATAATGTTGCAGCGACCCAACAGTAAATCAAAAAGTAGGAGGCTAGCAAAGTCCGATAATCCACTCCTTTTCTATAGAGAGGATTCACGGGCCACCTCTGGTGCACTTTGTCACCGATGAGAGTCAATGTCTGAGCGCTTTGTGCCATATTGATTTCCATCACGTGGACACTCCCGAGGTAATTGCATTGCCCACTTGTGATAAATTTACTACCTTCTTTCAGCCACTCTGGCCCCAGCGTAGAGCCGCCGGAGAGAAAAGGAGTTTTGATGCCACAGCCTCGCTATCAATACCCAGACTCCTGGCATGTGGGCATAAAGCAGTTGTAAAGCAAGCAGGCATCAATACAGTATGCAGCAGCAATACACCGGCAGCTTCAGTGTCCTTTCCTGTTGTAGTCTTTGTTCTTTGTCTTGTTTTCATGATCTGGTGTGGCGATGGTCGGGGACACTGATGGAGAAAGTTTTGTATTTTGTTAATATTTTGCAGGTTGCTGGTGAAATTCTGTTCCAGCTAATCCTCAAAGAAGCTAATCAGTTAACCAGCAGATTATGCCCCATCCAATTATACAAGATTTAATTGCATTTAACAGACATTGTACTTTTTTCTATTCAAGGGGTGCTCTTATCTTATTCACAACAAACACCATATTTTAATGTAATAATCCTTAACTTTCTTTAATATAAGTTAATGTCTGTTTTGCTTCTGTGTTGATTATTACCGGTACTATAACAAAATAGCTCAGCTAATTGAAGCCAATCAATGAAATCTCTTTATTTAATAGCATTTTCTTTTTAACACCTAACCTTATGTCTGGTTTATCCTTCTAAAAGGCTTCTTTAGAAATATCTGAGGTAAATATCTTTTTAGCCCAAACCAGAATGAATATTGCATTTACTTTTATACCCCAATAAATTACTTTTGTTAATAAAAAAAAAGTTATCTTATTGCATACTGCTATTGGCACTGGAATTGCCAATGGGTGTGCAACACTTTCGTAAGTATTCTCTGTGTGAGAATTGGTATGGATCATCACACTTGAGCTATAAATTGATTTGAATCAGGCCATTTGACTTTGATAGATAAGGTTCGTATGAATGGATGCTGCTAACCCACAAAAGTCACTCTTAAGATTTATGCAGATTGCCTTGTGATTAGAGTCCTGACTGCTCCTATTCCTTTTAATTATCCAATTATAACTTGGCTTAAGTACGTCAGGAAATCAATGTAATTTGTGGCTCTTCACCATTTTATAGAGACGGTTCAATTAGCATTCCCCTGGAGACCTGTCGTTCAGCTGCGTCTCTTCAACTTGAACGCCATGGAACCCTCGAGCTAACACCGCGCTGTTTTTCTGCTGGGCCGCGGTGCTTAACCGGCATAGCTTGTGAGGGTGCGGGCTAGCTTTGTGGCTGTGTGTGGAGCTACAGGTTATGGACCTGCCTAAAAACAGGAAAGAGGAGAAAGACAGAGAGGGCAGATCTGTCAACCTCTGTGGGGGGGTTGGTGCTCCACTCCCGGAGGGGAGGGGTAGACTGGTGGTCTCTTAAGAACCTCACACAGAGATTAAACACCAGATGAAAGAGGACACGAGTCACCAGTCGAGAGCAACATGTGTAGGCAGACAAAAGCAATCAATCACGTCCCTCTACACCCACCCACCCACCCAGCGACCTCACCTCCAATAAGATTACATCAATCAATAACCTCTCTTATGAGTGATTGGATTTTGTCTGCTTTCAGAGCATGGGAAGGGCGGGGGGCTGCTCAATTTTCCCAATGATTAAAGCACAGCCAGATTGCTTTGATAACATCACAGCCTGGCTGGCTGGGTGTGTAGGGGCCGTGATAGGGGCAGCTAGAGGTGGCTGGCAGCGTATGATGAAGACACTGAGGAGATTTACCTGCTCACATCACACATCAGCCACACTTGTGGCAGTGAACACCACGTACTCCCTTCACCCCAACTGGTAGTGCGCTTTCCCTCTTCTTTTTCCCAGGCCTCATTTGAATGGACAACACTGGAAATACACAAAACCCAAGTTTAAATGGGACCCCTCCTATATTCATCTCTGTTAATCTAAATAGTTTAGAATTTTTTGTTGTTGTTGTAATGTAATGAAAACAGCATTTGTCATTTTGTAATTCTAACTAATTGTTTCCCTTCCACCACACACACACACACAAGGGCTATCCTCTACGAAGTGTGCCTCAACAAGCAGTGTGCTAATCCAAAGATCTAGCTAGCGACAAACAAAACACATTACAATGGGTTCATTACAGCAAAATAATTACAAACATTGTCAGGCTCCGGACGAATAAAGCGCTACCCTGGAAGGAGCTTTATGTTTCTCCAGCAGGGACGCCTGCCTCATCCCAATCGCCTTAGCTGGAGATTCATGCAAAATCAATCGGTGGTTTTGTGTGCGACAATAGGAGTGTGTGCTCATTAGTGGTGCGCACACACACGTGCACGCACACACGCACACACACACACACACACACACACACACACACTTTGGTCATTTGTCTTCTTTTCACCCCGTAGCCAGAGGGCATTTTAAATCCCACCATTGCAGGCAGATATGTCTGCTCAGCCTATCTGTGTGTATGTGTGTGCGCGTGTGCCTGGTATACCTGCCTAGGCATATTTCTGTTAATGCACGGCAGCTGGTAGATTGTGCCGGTGCTATTCATTAGATGCCAATTATCTCTGCCAATTAAATTAGTACACTGTTTTTAGCCAGTCTGCAGCTGGTTGTGTTGAAAATAACATTGTTCTGTGTTAGTCTACAGATTTAAGTGATTGTGGGTAGTCTGGTACCATTGTTTGTTTGGCCCTCCCATTGCTGTTTGACTCACTTTAACATCAGATATTATGGGCAGGAGGACACACGTTGTGACTATACTGTGGTATTTGACTTCAGCTGAGGTCATGGAATACAAACTGCTGTTATACGCAGTTGACAGTCTGTAGCTGAGGGTTTCCTATTTCTTCATCAAGCTGTCAACGTTAATATATGGATGAGACATAAGAGAGACAAGCTTTACATATAATTCATGGAAATGATCTGCCTCTCCCATGAAGTGGCAATCTTGTTGATGTATGAATGCTGTGCTTCCCACCTTTTGGGTATATTAAACACTTATTGCAAATTCAACATGAGATGAACACAGGGTGCAGCTTGCAAAATGACACCCTTCAACCAGATTTTCACTCTCACAAGCTTAGATTGGATGAACTCTCACTTTTTGCTTACCTTTTATGCTGCTTTTTATTCTCTCCCTCTCAATGGAAGACTAAGTTAGACTTGCCTTCCACCATATTGCATTTCCCTGCAGAGCCAGTCTGATATTATCAACCTACCACCTAATTCCTTTCAGCACAGACGTCCAACACAAAGCTGGCTTCATTGTTGAAAACCAGGAATTGATATCCAGACCACTTGCTACCATAAATCATACACAGACAGCTTCCTGGATGCAGACTGTAATGCGATTTCATTATGTTCGTACTGAAAACACCGCATGAAAGAGCTGCCCAGCCTCACAAAAAAAGAGGAAACAGTCAATGTAGAGAGCAGTGAATGATCACCCATTGATTTCCCAATAAACCACTGTTCAGGTTATTGACAGACAGGAGGTTTAAGTGAATCAGCATTTTCCTGAATGCACTAATACTAGCTGTGTTGACCACAATAACCCCCACACCTCAGAAAGATATGGGCTGCACTCTGTTTGAAAGATTACTAGTGTGGCTTTAAAATGTTATTTTTTTATGTATCTCATGGCAGCTTTCTAAAGGCTCCTATGACATACTTCTAATCTTAGTCAGTCCACCAATTTTATAAATGGATTCACATGCAAATTCTTTCCTACAGCCAGGCATCAGAAGGGAAGGTTTAAAATCTACTTATGAAAACTGGAAAATATGGAGAACCTAGCCAAAAATTGGATTTGGTATAGTAATATTCTTTCATTGTTTTAGATATATTCATTTAACCCTTGTGATGTCCTTTGGGTCAAAATGACCCAAATCACTAGCTCTTTTTGGCAGATAGAAGGCGCTAAACCTAATTCTACAGCTTACACTGATATGATGTGCACTGCTGGCACAGCAAGGTGCGAGTTTGAAACCCAGAGGACAACATGAGGGTTAAAAGGCACATAAAACACAACACAAATACATAAATAAATAATTAATAAATAAATACACTCAGCAATGACAATTAAAAAACACAAAAATCATACGTAATCATATGGTGCCGCCGCGTGGCCAAATACGATATTTTTAAGGACAACACAATGGTTAAATGATCGTGGCTTACTCTTTAGCGAACCCTAGACTATAGACCTTAGTACACACTTTAGTAGCCAGCGTGGCTATTAAAGTGTGTACTAATGTCTGCAGAATCTACTCTTTGGTTGTTGTCTCTGGTGATTCCCATTGATTGTGTTTGTCAGGAGCTCTGTCTGCTATCACAGTGGTTCTCTAATGTTTTCTAAGCTTTGTGTTTATGGTTAAGCTTTAGCTTTAGCTTTTATTTGTTTATACGATGATGGTATAAAACGTTAATTAAATTAAAATAATATAAAGGTAGTTGTCAAATCCTGTAAAACTATGCAGCAATAATTACAAATAAATATAATAAAGGAAAATACACACTTAAAGATTTCCCGGCCGTGGCTTCAGAAGCACACAGATTACATGTTTGGTGTTTTTATCATTATTTCTATTTTCTCTCGTGTACTGTACACAGTGTAATTCCACCAAGTTCCACTAGGGGCAAACGAGCCTCCACTTGAGAACCGCTGTCGCTCTCGGGTGCAGAGCACCCTCATTAGCGCTCCATGTGGAGCCTGTCCTTTAAATTAGAACGGAGGGTCTGAAGGGTCTGCCATAGGTTGGGCTTTGAAAAGGGCTTGCACGTCACAAGTGGAAGCTGTTCTTCTGTCTGTGTGCTCGCTGGGAGTGCTCTGCCTTGTTTCGGTTAACAGTATCTCCTCCTCCTACTCTCTTTCCTCTCTTTCATTATCTCTCCACAAGCAAAACACACACACCAACCACACCACGTCCCCTTGTCGGTTGTCCTGTAATGGAGATGAATGGAGAGAAAGAACAGATTGACCTCTCAGACTGTTATCTCCTTTATCAGATTTTCGTGGAAGATTCAGATTATCCTGCATTGATTAGGAGATAATTAGTTCTAATTGTGGAGTGTGTGTGTGTGTGTGTGTGTGTGTGTGTGTGTTTTGGGGCAGGGGACCTCTCACAGCTGGTTGAAGGACGGTCAGACTTGTGAAATGATTCATGATTAAAACACCCTGGCCTTGTTCTATTCCCTCGTTCAGCTCTTAAAGCACTTCCTGAAACCCAGTTACTGAGCTTTGTTTAAAGAAGGGCCAGTACAAATATATAGTGACTATAACATCTGCCACTACAAGTTCTGCTCTCCCCAGCGGAGCACAGGCACCTTAAAGACGGCTATAAATTCTTTATTACTGCATTGTTAACTCTGCTTGTCAGAGAGTGCTAAGTCCTAGTGGCCACCGGATGACAGTCACAGAAACGGCAGATCTTTGTACAGTACAGTGAGC
>JAODUG010026015.1:20333-43537 GCA_027564795.1 Aphredoderus sayanus
CTTCCCCAGTCACATGGGCGGTGAAGCCAAACCAAGGCCCTAGTCAGCCAGAAGCTTTCATTCAAGGTTTGTAGGACTCTCCACCCGAGGACACGGCAGCTGTCAGATTGTAATGGACCTGGCAGGCTTTTATCTGAAGGACCATCATTTATCTAGTTATTGATTTGAACCGGTGCATCATTCGAGGCTCGTATCGGGTTAAGGAAGCGCGCGATTTAGAGGGAATATTGAGTCTATTAAACAATTCTATCACCGACAACTACTGTATAGCACATGTACCATCCATCACATCCAGTGGCTTGGTTTCATCAGGGACTTACTGTAAGAGGCTGCCTGTACTTAACTTAATTTAGGGTGCGCACACACTCAAACCCATAACAGGCACATGCTCACTGTCCCCTGTCCCTGCAGGTGTGATGAATGCAGTCTCTGCTATCACTTTGGTTGTCTGGACCCCCCTCTGAAGAAGTCCCCGAAACAGACTGGATACGGCTGGATCTGCCAGGAATGTGACTTGTCCTCGTCCAAGGTGAGAGGGTCCTCTGATATCTATCTTATTGTCATCATTAGGACCTTTGGCCACTGTGTTCCTTACTACAATATGACTCCTGTAGCAGTAATGGGTTATAATGTGCACACATTATGACAGAACAAGTCATATTAAATGGAGAACCACACTACCCTACAGGATTACAGGAACAACCAAACTGGCACTGATATCATTCCCTAACCTGATTGGCTATTTGACAGGGAATGGGAGGAGACAGTAAGAGACGATTTCTTTACAATCCAGAATGATGTCACAGCTGTGGCTTTGTTTTACACAATTCTTTGTTTCAGAGGATTCCAGCCCTTTGAGTCCCAGGTAACACAACTGGACATTTTAAAATAGGGGTCCTTTATTAACGCGCCACCCATCGTGCATGAAAAATACAAATATCCCTTATTGAGTTATTCTGCAATCAAGGGTAACATTTGGCTACTTCTAAACCTAATTAATTTGATAAATGTATCTCTTTTTCAACTTCTCTGGGGAAAGGGCACCATGTCCTGCTAGGCTCTATCTGTGTGGAAAATGGGGGTTAATTGATGTTGGCAAAGAAGAAGTGAAACATGAAAGCCACGCCAGAAACAGTGCATCACCGGCTAAAACATTAAATTATAGGCAAATGGAAAGGTTAAAGCTTACTTTAAATGTTAGATGTTGGGGAACAGGCGGTGAACTCTTGTTAATATTGTGGTGTTTTACCACTTTGAGCAGGGATGCATCAGCAGTACCTATTATTAGACAGAACAGAAGGAAAGATAGCACTTTTGTGGCTTATGTGTTGTTCGGGAATTCTTTCAGTCGCCATTTGTATAAAAACTAAAACTTACAAAGAGTACTACTAAATTATACACAGAATTTCAGCCTATTGTACTTTTTAATTTAAACTCATACAGAGACTAGTTGGGGCATTATATCCCATAAGCCTACTATACGTGTCTAGCAAATTGGGCTATTATGAGTCAAAGGGGGGAGAAGAAAGACTTTAATTGGTCGCTCGCTGTTAATTTGCGAAGGCTGTGCAGTTGAGAGCAGAAATGGTGTGTGTGTGTGTGTGTGCGTGCGTGGGAGGGTGAATCTGGGGGGGGTGGGGGAAAGAGCTTTTAACAGTGGTAGGTGGAAGAGGGTGCAGAGATTAACCAAGTCTTTGCTTTTTAAATGTGCTTACTGGCAGCCTGAGGTTAGATCAGGCACTCCCAGAGGACACCCTCACACACACACACACACACACTCAACCAGGCCCAGTCAGCTTTAATCGCACCCACAAGCACACACAGTGACGGAAGAAGAGCAAGACAGCTTTTGCTGCGACCCAACGTCTCTACAGTATTTAGCACATACATTCTGCTAACGCACACGTATTTTCAGTGTGCCGGCTGATTCGTATCGACTGCATTTACACGCATAGGCATACAGTGCCCTTGTTAACAGCTTGGATCGCACCCACCACCACTTTATTGGAATCGTCCCTCAATTCATGAATCGCTGAGCGTTACTGTATACGCCTGCAATTTGTGGGAGCTGGAGACCAAGTCTACTGCAGTCATATGTTTTCAAGGTAAACATGAACTAATAGAAGAATATTCCTTTTGACGTGCAGCTGTGCGTAAACGTAGCCTGCAGTATTGCTGGCTGTAAAACATGAGGGTGAACATACTCCTAAATCTCAATTCACGTTCCGTGTCGCAGTTCTTGTGGGGAAAGCACACCCCTTATTCATGAGCTGCGCTAAATTGTGAACAGCCATCTTCCAGATAATAGTGAAATATGAATGTGCATGCAAACGTAACCGTTGTTTACCGCGGATACGCTCTGGTGTGTGCACGCTGTCCTGTTACAAACTTCTCTGCCTCTGCTCATGTAAATGACTTGTTTCATCCCCTCTGGAGAATGTTAGCTCGTCCTTCTCTCTCTCTTTCTCCTTCTCTCTTGCCATGCCTATCTGTCTCTCTCTCTCTCCCTCTCTCTCTCTCTCTCCTTCTCTCTTCCCATGCCTATCTGTCTCTCTCTCTCTCTCTTTCCCTCTCCCTCCCACCCATTTGTTTTCATCAACTCCAAGCGACAGGTCTTTGGTGATGGAACAGCCTGCAAAGTGTGTGTGTGTGTGTGTGAGAGAGAGAGAGAGAGAGAGAGAGATGTTGTAGTCTTCCACTCAATTTCCATGTCTTTGTTTGCATCCAGTAGCAGGAGAGATCGGTATAGATAAGATTAGATATATTGTTATTGACGGAGCACGTTGGAAATGCATTCCCGACATAGCTTACCGGTTCTTTAGGTGGCTACACGTTGAAAGGCAGTTATGAAAAATTTGACATTTTATTTTTTTTAAATAAAAAAGAAGAGGGGGAAAAAAAGGTGTATAGCTGTTAGAAGGCAGAGACAGTCTGAGAGCAAGTGGGAGGCAGATAATTGACTCCACTCAGGGCTTCTCTGAGATGAGAGCTGTATTTAAGGAAAGTTTTATTATCAGCTTTTAAATGCCAAGCTGCGCTTGGTTTTTGCCTGTGGGTGGAGAATGCTTCTTAAATGCCAGCGTTAAGTGCAGAATGCTACCTGACCACCGAGACTCGAATTCAGCTGCCGCATGAGATAGCGGGTGGTCAGCCTCCCGCCTGGTTCCTGGGCACAGGATATCGTACAGGAAGTGGTTTGTCAAGGCTTCCATCAACCAGTGCTCTTTTCTGGCAGATCTTGTGACGTCCGAAGGCAAATGTGTCTTACTGTAAAGTGCTGATGGCTGGCGGTCAAAAAAACAAAACAAAAAGACACTCTTTACGGCCCAGTGTTGCCCGGAGGTTTGGTAGTAGGAATGCTGAGGGTTTTAGGTATGCTGTTTTAACATGCTTTAATTTATTTCTGACAATCAGCTAGAGCTAAGCTGGCTTGAACATCAGTATGTTGCACAGGATGATGAAACAATGTATTTTTATAATGCTGTGTCACTCATATACAATACACTAAATTAAACTGTAAAGCAATAATGCCATTAATCTAATAAATGCTGTAACCATATTTAGTGTTTTTGAGTGCATATGTATATATGCACTTTATATGTATTATTCCGTCAAAACATTTTATTTCAATTGTCAGTTGTCATCAAACCTTTTTTTATTTTTTATTGTAATCAGTAACAGTTTATTCATTTCTATGAAATACCCTTAAAAAGCTTTCTTACCTCCACCTTTTTGGAGTTGATAAGCTAGAATATTATAAACCCCCAGGGTACAAGATGATAGATCATCATTGTTACTGTGTCCGTCACAGAGAGACAGAGGAACTATTCGGACGCCATTATAATAATGTCATTTTATGGCGCCCCTTGTATCCTCCTGGGCGTCGGTGTGTAAGAAGGCCAACAACACGGCGTGTTGCTCTGCGATCTAAAGGTCAACGTAAATGGGATTCCTCCGCCGCCGTCTTGATTTACAACCAAATGTCGTCTGTGAACACGGCCCGCCCCGGTGATTTGTTTGTGTCGTTAAGTTGTTTGCAGAATATGAAATCCGTTGTCACTATATCTGTGCTTCCTCCAGCTCACAGCCAGCGCTGGAACACGTGGGAGCAGCAACGCGGGCGTCGGTGCCTGCGTGTTCCCGCTGTGCCGCTGAGCCAATAAAGGCTTTATTAGACAAGGCTTGAGTTCATTACGGAGGCTGTTTTTCTGTCAGCCTGCCTGGCTTAGATAAACCCCGCCGACCAAGGCCACATCCGTCCCCGCTGTCACTCCAGGCCCTCACCCAATTGATTCCAGTAATAAAGTGACAGTGCAGCTGTAATATACGGATGGCCTTTAATTCGAAACGGCCCGGTGGCCCGAGGGACGCATGTTTAAGGCTTTGTTTACACCCTAGTGGCACTGCGTGGCCTGTTGGCTGCCGCGGTAATTGGAGCCAAAGATGTGGGTAAAAGGTGTGAAATGCCTGTAGTATTGGAGCAGTTCCAGCCGTCTTTTAAAGTCCTCGCCCGTGGAGTTATGTGGGATGCTCCTCTTTAGCTACAGTGCACTCCGGACTCGGCTGCCGTCCTTGGAGTTGTTGGCCCGAGCCTCCCACGGGTCCTGCAGGGCCGTAGGCCTATGCCCACTCCTCCTCCTACGCAGGAGATGCAAGCAAATGCAGCGTCTTTTGAAAGTTCCTCTGCGGGTTTGGTTTCTATAGGGTGTTTTGTAAATATGTAAAATTTGTTAAAAACATTGTGGGAGCCGATGTATGTTGTTTTCGTTTTCCACCCATACCCATCTATCACAGACCTCACAGAGTGACCCGTGAAACGGTGTAATTTAGTTAGCCTAATTAACTTAATGAAGTGTCACACTTCGCCGCGCTACTTTATAGAGTAAATTGGAAGAAAAATAGGCATCATTACTCATCAGATGTTACACTGTTAACCGTGAGGTGGAGATGGGACCAAAGCGTTTATCACGGGCAAATCGTACATTGGGTGCTTTGTAATATTCACTGTTGGGCATTTTGGTTTTTGGGAGACTTCGGTTTAAAGGTGCTCTATGTAATATTTTGAGATTAAAATATTCAAAAATCTACCAAATTTATCAAGGCAATGGTTAAAAATATAGTTATGGATGTCCTGTTAATGACATAATTCTCCTTTGTTGCGGAGATATTTCTAGAATATATAGGCTAAACTGCTAGCGTACGGGCTGTACTGCCTTGTATTACCACTTTGTATCGCAAGGGTTAAATCCGTACCTGTAGCATCCAGTCTACCCTCGGTCCAACATGAACAGACGAAGAAGAAGCTGCCGTGAGGGCGTATGCTCACCTGTTGTCAATCACGTACGGTACTGCCCCCATCCCTGTAAGATACTGAATGAACAGTAGCCAAAATGCAGCAATGGCCGAAGCTCTTATCACCACTGCCTCTACCACCATTTCCGAGCAAGGAACCACATCCAGCGTTCGCTTGAGATGACTCTTGTACAGTTTAGCAGCGAGAGAGAGCGAGAGACAGAGAGAGAGCATGCTGCGCCCTAGTCGCAGACGTGACACTCTTCTCAATAACGGAATGAACTCGTCTGAATAGACTCCAGTCACCAGTCACCAGACTTATTTCACTGGTTGTCCTAATAACCTTAATGAGAACGGAGCTACGTTTATTTGAATAGGCTATTCGATCAACTGCAAGTGTATTGTCTGTGTATGTATACTGTGTAGGCTACAAGGTGGAGCTATGAGGATGAGGGGCGTGATTGACTTCTTCTTACGATAGCGGGTGGACACCACTACATTCTGGTGATATGCTGCCCCCTAACTGCTTGGAATGTGGAGTTCGAATTAGATGGCTGGCCAAAACTACATTTATGAAGTTACGCTTTGTTGTGCATGTTCCTCTACGTTTGAGTTCAGCTTCAGTGTCATTACGACGGTGACCGGTGCTCTGGCACATGGGGCATTATTAAAAGCAGGATAAAGTCATCGGCGGCGGCCGTAATTCAGATGGCTGTTTAACCAGCGTTTAAGGTGATTTAAAGTGGAGCGGTGGCAGCTAAAGTAGCCTGTGGGGAGCCAGGACGAGAAGCAAGCGTGGCCCGCGGGGGAAGGCTGAAGACGGAGGGAAAATCAATGCCTGGGAGTCACCTCCATCACTATAACTAGCTGCTACAGACGACCGTGGCCCTCTCAGGGGCCAATTTGTGGAGTAAACAGTAGTGTGTGATTGCTGCGAGGGTCCCCAGCGGCCCTGGTGGTCTATTACTCCATACTTTGCTCCATTCTAATAACCATCAACGGGGCCTGTGCATGAGGCCACTCTCAGGACCCCCCGCCTTCTTTATGGCCATAAAGACCAGGGCAGACACCTCTGCCATAGACCGTTCATCAAGATAACTCTCCCAGAAGCCCCTGCTCCTGCTGAGGTGGCACAGGCTGCTGCTGTAGGCAAATAACACCTCCTCAGTTCTACAACTGTTCTGATCAATACAATATTCACATTCCCAATACCAATGCTGTCTGTTGATTAAAACAGTTTAGCTTCGGAATTGCCAGTTCAGAGTTTTTCAGTTGTAATTCCTTACTATTCCTTGTTCACTTCAACGAGGTTTTTTCTGTTCTAAACAGTTTAAACGTAACTTTAATGAACAGGTACAATAATGTTGTTGTGTGGTGATGTAGAAATATTGCAAGAATGAAGATATTTTTGAAGTGATAATGCTAAATTTAAGTGTTGAATCTAATTAGCTAGACACGGTTATGTTGTTACATTCACCATAATTAAAGTCACACAAGATACATTTGAAGTGTCTTCGTCATATTGGGTATGGGACACCTTTGTAAGGCGCCAGACTGGAGCCCGCAGAGCAGCTCTGCTCGGCCTACACAAACGTAGGGACCCATACCGTTTAACAGAATACTTCTGCGGAGGAGTGCGTCTCGTCGATGCCATAAATCACACTAATGGGGAATCGAGGGAAAGTCTCCTCATTCTTTGCAGAAAAGGCTTCATAGACCACAGCCTCCTGAAGTCTTCATCCCTGCCTGCCTCCGCCACCGGCTGGGAGGCCATTTATTAGCAACATTCGTGGATGTACTGTACACGTGTGGGCCCCCACCTGGTGAAATACGCCTCTGTTCTACTGTAGCGCCTGATAATACTGCCACTGACCCCGGGGTTACTCTGAACACAACGTTATGCTGCACAGTCCCGTGTTCAGTGTGGAACGAAAACATCAAGTCTTCACCCCGTCACGTCTCTGGGAGACATGTTCTATGCGTTTCTCGGCTTCTCATCATCGCTCCATGATGCCCAGTGTACCCACCCAGTTCTACCATAATCAATGAACAGCACCTGTTTATGATTGAGTGTCCTGCTCAAACAGGGAGAACAGGCCTGTCCTCTTCCCCCATCTCAGAGGTATGTCCTATCAGACAAGAGGATGGAGGGGGAGGAAAATGCTTGTGCATTTTACCTCTGATTAAATTAGCCTGCGACTGGTAAATTCACATTGGTATCTGTCACGCCTCACTAAAATGGAAATCCGTTTCTCGGAGGGGAGAAGAAGAAAAAAGAAAGCTAGATTAATGAATGCCCTTTTGTAATAAACGGAATGGGAATCGCAAATATGCCCAGTCATGATATTTAATTGTGTTTTCTGGTGACTGGTTTGTGGGCGCCGGCGTGTGGGAGGGTAGCAGAGGCAGGGGGGCAGAGGTGGTTAAATGTAGCGAGTAATACACGGTGGGAACGCGCTGATGAACCCAATGTTTATGACCGTGGTTTGTGTGATCGCTCGCCACGCGACAGAAGCTTCAGATCACCATGCTCAACAAACAGACACACGAGTATAAACCCACTGAAATCTAAGGTCCGTTCCTGCATCTCACAAACTATTTCATTATTTTATTTCTGCTTTTAGAAGATGCTACTTTTCTTTAAGGGCTAACTCGTTGTAGTGCCATAATCCACCAAGCGAACCACTGGATCAACTGTTCGGCATCAGCACAGAATAGCAGGTAGCAAATAGTGAATGTCATTCGCTGGGCGGTTGTATTGTCATTGTAAACAATAGCATTGTGTTTGCGTCATAACAGCTCTCAGCTGGCTGTGCCAAGAGCTCAAACACTAAATTGAAACAATGACTGAAACATGCCGGTATTTGTCCAGAGGCAGGCATTATGTATTTCTACCTTTTGCCCCATAGTTTTAGCTGTTGTACTTTCATAATGATTGCGAGTGTTTCTGTGGAAAACACACATTGAATCAGGAGCATGCCCACAGGAGAAAGCTGCCAGCCTCTTCTGTTCTTTCTCACACAGCGGTGTCTGGTACAATCCACCACGTAGGCAAGGCAAGCTTCACTGTTATTGTTGCTGTCAGCTTAGTGTATTATGGGCGTAAAATGTAATTTTCTCACACACTCCAAACAGTTGCAAACTAGAGATACCAGGATGGTCTAGTGGCGTGGGTATTGGGCTCCCAGCTAGAATGCCAGAGTTGGCCTACTGTACCTGTAAGCAGATGTTCCAAAGCAACTTGAAACAGTGAAAATGCGTATTTTAACTGTTGTCCTCCAGGTCAAACTGAGAACTACACAATCAGACACAATCAGGTGGCGCCATCAGGTATTAATTAACTATTTGGAGTTGGGTATCTTGCTCAAGGACGCTCACAGGCCTATAAGAACAAACAACCTGTAAGAAAAGCAAGGTAATCAACACAACTTAATTAAACATGTGTTTTCCAGGACATAGCAGATACTACATCGTCATAGGCTCTGCTTTAACATGGGAACCATGAACAGTATTTTATTGAGTTTAATGTCTTGTAGTGTTACCCATGCATAGCCATGTTTTTATTTGCTTGGGAGACAATAAGCCTGCATCATGTGCTGTCAGAAGTGAAGCAAACAGTAAAGTGTACAAACAATTTATTTCTATTTCCAAGTAAATATAGGAGAAACCCCTTGATAAGGAAATAAGCCTTGCTAATTAGTCGCAAATTCTTTTGAGGACTACGTAGGCTCGATAAAGGAATCCATAGCTTATTTAAAGTACACACATTGGATATTTAAACTCTTTATACAGCATTATTTGACTCCCACTTGATGAGGTGGGCTGTGTGGCATGGACAGTGTGCTGGAGTGTTCTCTGTTGCCCCCTGTAGGGCTTGGTCGGCACTGTCCCTTCCCCCTTCCTGGAGACAAACCTACTGCATGCCCTTTAAAAATGTCCAAACACAATTAGAATGACAAACGTGGCATTTCATTATCATACATTTGTGTGTTATACTGCCAGCCGATCTGGGAGCCCCATAGAGGGGGAAAAACACCCCTCCCATTCTCCCCTCTCTTTCTCTCTCTCTCTCTCTCTCTCTCTCTCTCTCTCTCTCTCTCTTTCTCTTTCTCTCTCTCCCCCTCTCCATTTCCCAAGGGAGATTTCCCACAGTGCCAGAACCCATTCAGCACAGTTTCTCTGCTCTGCCAGGGCCCACCCAACACTACCTGGTCCAGTCCACAGGTAGTGAAGACATTGTCTCATAGCCAGACATCTCACATGCGCACAGGCTTTTGTCTGGACCACTGGTATTCACCGGTGTCTCTCCCAGGTGCTACGGTAGATTTTACTGGCTCTGACAACAGCGTGGCGATAACCGCGCATTGAGGGGCTTGGCTTTACCGCAGGCCAGGTTGGTGTTGCGCTGTTCCGCATGGTCTGATACGCGCTCACAATGTGCCCCTTGTTCCCAGTCATACAGACAGACAGGCTATACCAGCCAGATACTCCCCAGGTGATGTGTGTATTTCAGATATGATTAACAACCGCTTTTCTCCGTCGCTCTGGCATTTGTAAATTGCGAGCCAAGCAGAGGCAATTTCCCACCCAGTCACTCCAACCATTCCGGACTGTGAGGAGTTGAATGAGGGGTCGAGCCAGAAAGGCAATCTTCACCTGGAGGATGGGCTGTAACACAGCCTCCACCCCAACCAGAAGAAACCAGAAGAGACAGATAGAAATGAGTAATTTCTATCAACCGCCTGCTAAACCTAGCAGGTAACACCTGCACTTCCCCATCCCTCCAGCAGAGGACAGGAGCGAGATGAGGAGAAGTTGTCCTGGAGGCTGTCAGAAGAGTCAGCAGTGCTGTGTTACACTCCCCCCCACCCCCAACTCCCAGGGACAGACCCTAAATCAGGGAGGGAGGGGGCTTTATGAGCTAGTTAGCATACGCTGGCCCCTCCTCTCCTCTTGTTTCCCATTTGAGGGCTGACTGGTGCTGTGATAATGGATGGCGCCACAGGTAATTGGAAAATTGGCAGGCTTGTCAGGGAGATTTGGTGGATGGCATGGGTGTATACGCCGGCAGAGTTCATGAGGTGTCGGCCCAGACCTAGATTTATATTGGACCACGGGGCAAGCCAGGGAGAAAGTAGCCGGTGTTCAGGGGAAAAATGTATGCCATTTTTCTCCACAAGACCGCATATCAAGAGTGGTCTTAGACAACGACAAGGTTCCTGTTAGGAAAGAAATGACATATAGGGCCATTCTAGGCTATTGTTTCTGAGTTAACCGTTAGTTAACTTAGCTGGTAGATCCGCCAATAGACACTCTGCATTGACGCATTGATCTTAGAATTTATTGCACACTGACTTAACCCTCCTGTTGTCCTCCCTGTCAAACTGACCCAAATCACTAGCTCTGTGTGGCAGATAGAGGGCGCTAAACCTAATTCAATAGCTTACACAGACTTATGATGTGCTCTGCTGCCACAAAAAGGTGTGCATTTGAAACCCGAGATCAACAGGAGTGTTAAATGGCAGTAAAAAACAAACAAATCACAAATACATAAAGAAGTAAATACAGACAGCAATGACAATAAAAAGAACCACACAACCATACACAATCAGATGGCGCCATCTTCTGGTAAAGCGTGTGAAACTCAAGGACAACAGGAGGGTTAATAATATAAAATAATGTGAAATTAAACTTGTTCTAGTTATTATAGGTACCATCAGATTAGTTCATGTACCATTATTCTAAAGTGGACTCAAATGTGGCTCTGTGCTTTTAGCTAACTGAAACGTTCACATCTGAAGGGTTAGAGTAGATTTACATTTAATTTAAAATATTGAAAAAGTTATACATTTCAGTGGCAACATGTTGGTAGGCAACTCGAGTAAATTAGTTTGGGCTTTAATGTTTTCTCTTGACCACATTATGTGTTAAGTGTTAGTTTTTGGTGTACATGTTTTTTTTTTCTTTGTCCAATAATAGCTGTGCAACAGAATGCATATTTTCTAATTAGTCTGCAAACCGCTCTGACAAGCTGCAGTCATTTACAGTAATAATAGCCTTAACTAAGCTTTAGTAAGATGGGCGTGCAGAGATACAGTGCACATTCTTTCTATTAAAAATAAATGTCCTCTGTTCTTCTAGGAAATGGCAGACAGGGTCAGACATTAAAGAGTCATGCCTGTTTTGTGTCTGGAAATGCCCTTGTGGGTGAAACCAGTGTTTAAAAAAAAAAACATTTTTCAAGAGAGAACATGGCCCTAGTATTTTTATTGTATGACGACCAATTACAAAACTGACAAATTAGACATTAAACGTATACTGAATTCATTGGGAAACGTAATGACACAATTCTGGCTGTTTGCAGGTCTTGTGCATCTGTTAAATTAGTAGGCTGTGGTTACTGCTTAAAATACACGGAAAGACTGACATTCTTAAATAAAGCACTGTGCTACCAGTCGTTCTGGAATTACATATAGACTTGTGAGTGGCGATGCTGACCGCCAATGATAACTACCACTACCCTACTTCCTGATAGTGCTGACATCTTTAGAGGGGTCTATGTTACTATGCACAAGTTGCTATTGTGACATAGTGGTGATGGATGGGAGAGGCCAACACTATGATACACCTGCCTGCTGAGTGCATCAAACTACTCTCTACTCCAGCCTCACAAACCTTTCTGTTTACAGGGCATTCTCAGGACATTATCAGACATGTGCCTGTCATATAACTAATATGACAGGCACACACTAATATTCAGCCAAATAGCTCCCTGGGTGCCCCATGTGCTCACACAAAACATGTAGAAAATACACCTGGGTGACAGAAGGACACAATCTGAGGATAGCTGGAGGAAAAAGGCGTCCTGAGGTGGTGTTTGCTGGCGGTCCTAGCTGGGCGATCACCCATTATAGTGTGTAAATGTGTTTATTAACCTCCGCAGGGGGTGATAATTGTATCTGTCAGAGTCGTTTAATCGCTGCCACAGCCGCCACTGCTGTCACTTTCACTCCGTCTCAGCAAATCAGCGGTGGTGCCCTGTTCAGCGCCCATGCTGACGGCTGTAGTCTATGGAGATGAGCAGGCCTCCCGTCGCTTGTTTGAGTAAAGCTTTGAGGAATTTTGCAGGCCAAAGGGTTGTCTGTGTTTGGCTTGTCCACCGGTGCTTTATCAGAACCCCATGTGACTTAACAGAGGGTTAACCCATCGGAATCATCCCGATAAAGGATTGTTTTGCAGTGTACAGGTTAAGGCCCCATCAGCCCATGAAAAATTCTTCAAGGAGTCAGAAATGTGTTCTCTCAGCCTATAAATGGCTTTCCTTTGTCCCGTCTGGTTAAATGTGTTGCAGTGAAGTACTGTAGTACTCTGTTTACTTACCGACTAGTTCATCAGTGGCCATCATTGGCCACTGATGAACCTATATAACTGTTGCGTGTGATGATGATGATTCCTGACTCTTATCTAGGAGGAAGAGGAGGAGCAACATTGTGAAGATGACGACTCTGTGAAGGAGGAGACTGCGGAGCAGGAAATTCTCATCTGAAGGGAGGAAGGGATCTTTTTCCATAATGGAAAAAGAAACAAATGGAGTTGTTCTGTATTCCTGGGAGCTCTATTCAGCCAGACAGCACGCACACCTTTCTACTAGTGTTCCACAGTTTTGGTGTTCTTAGACAACCAGCAGAGTTAGTTTCTACTCACTATAGCTTAGCGACTCGAGCTGTATATTTTGGAAGGAGAATGCATTTAAATGGTGGTATGTTTAGATTAAATGGCTAAGAGTTCATGTATTTTTCATTAGAAAGAGTATAAGCTTTAAGCTGGACAGAGGGCGGAGAGGGGCGAACTGACCTCTCCTTTTATGTCTGCTATCTTAATGGAGCAGCGCATTACACCCTGCATCCTGAGGGTTCCTCTGATAGGATAATGTTGTCGAGTGCGTGCACACACCACTGTTGTTTTGCAGCAGAGATAAACACAGGGAAAGTGTTTGGTCGGATGTGTCCGACTGTAAAATGCCAACCACTTGATGTATTTATGAGTCCAACCAGATGTTTTTCATTAACTCTATTTTCATACACTAATGATCAAATGTAAAGTGAGTACACATGGTAGCACTCAGTGTTGTGGCTTGTTTATGGGATGAAACTATCAGATGTTGTTCCTCTCAAGGCCATCAGGGGGCCAGCACAATCCTGACGTTTTCTTTGAATCTCTGATATCCAACCTCTTGGCTCTTTATGTTTTACTTTTATATTTTAGCCATATTTACCATAGCCATATCTATGGCAAAACATTTTAAAATTTCCAACTAGGAATATATACTTTAATTGGCAGAAATGCGTCTTTATTATTGTGTAATCATTTGGATATTTTTTGTAAAATAAGCTATAGGTTTTCATTTTCTAAATGCTTAATTACCAGTATTTTCCCAGAACATTTACATCATTCTATATTCCAGTATTTTATTTCAGTCAGGATATATAATGAGAGAAATAGAAATATATAGTTTGTATTCAGAGACTTAAATGTTTACATAATTGACTGTTTGGAGGTTTTGTTTTGCCACATGGGTCTTTTGTCCGGATAATAGTCTGTAATATATGGTCATGCTCACACACATGCAAACTGTACAGTTTAGTGACAGGTTTATGGTTGGTTTTGTTGGTGAATTTCTCATTGACATACGTTATGTTGTTATTTAGATGACTATTATTAAAGCTGGAGGTATTTTATTGTTTCATCTTGATCACAGACTGCTGTCCAGGCCAAAGAACTTGTTTCTCTCACTTTTACAGACTGAATTATCCTTTTAAGTGCCAATAAATCAGATTTTTAAATGTGTGTTTCGCTATGTTGATATGCAGGAAAATGTGTGTTATTTTTTAAAACTAGTTAGACTTGTGTGATAAGTATGTTAATTTTGTAAATAATTACAGATATCCCAAAACTAAATAGGGTTAACAAATGAGTACAGCTGTAAACCCCATATCTCATTTAGTCACATTTATTATTACTGACACAAATTGCAATTATTTACCATACCATTTCAGCAAGATTGACACATTGACCCTGTTTTCAGTATGTGGCTGAAGAAATACAAGATAGCATGTCTGGCTTTGTTCATCTTGTGTCATTGTTCATCTGTTTTTGGAATTAAGTACAGGATTGATTCGATTATCCTGGACTTGAAGTGCACTCTCTCTGAAAGGACATATAGGCATATGATTAGTTGACAACCCTGATGACAGCTTAACTCACAAAATATGTCAGAAAGGGAATATTATTGACAAGTATTCTGTAATTTCCATTAAAGTATGCAATTTAAACCTTATTTTAATAAATAAATCACCTACTCTTCCATTATTTGTTGCAAAATATTTCAGCAAATAATATAGGCTAAAAATAAACATTTATACATGTCATAATGATTTAGAAAAGACAACTTTGTTGGTTTGCAGAAAATAACAAGTAGCCTAAATGAAATACATAGGCAATGCAATTCATTGTTTTATGGACAACAACACCAGAATCACTTTCAAAGGACTGTCAAATCCTGCATCACTTGTCATTGATCAAAATATGGATCTATAAATATAGTCTATGGAGAACGGACACCTGTACAACACACACACAAGCTGAAACCCCCTTTGCAAGAAACATATTTGGCACAGCACTTGGTGTGCGTCATTAAATGTATTTCTTCATATAGAACGTTCCACACAATGGAATATTTGCACGTTTTGGCACTTCATAACATTTGGTGCTGTGTAGCCTACATCTGTGAAGTGTTATGCTGGTCCACGGGAGAGCCCTCCAACCTCCCTGACTAAATTCTGCAGCACAAAAGACATTCAGCCTCCACACAGGACAGCACCCGTGCTCAATGAGGGCTGACGCTCTTGCTGGTGCATGTCGTTACCACCACACAACCACAGCCTAATATACTGTCTTTCTCTGTCTCGCCCTCACCACCCTCTCTGTTTCTCATGGACAAAACAGCAAGGCTGCCATATCTCTGTATTTCCTCACCTCACAAACCATGTAGCTGTGTCATGCGCCAGTCTGTCTTACATTAATGCATCGAGGGGTGTAATTCCAATTTGTTTCAAAGCTACTATTAATTTGCCCATTTCAAGGCCAGGCAGGAGGGATCCCCCTGTAAAACCGTTGAACTGTGAAAGGCATTATAGTGGAGGGCTCAGCTTTTTTTGGTGAAGAGACACATGCAATGGATGGGCTTTGATGGCAGGCGCCAGGGCCTGCCGACTTTTGAGCCGGGCTCCCTGCGGTCCCGCTCCCAGCACGCTATCTGAGAGGATGTCATTAGGCCTGTGATAACAGCCACAGGCGCATTAATGACGGAGTAGCCCGTTCTGCCACCCAGTGCCCCGCCAATCTCCCGTTTTACAGCCGCGGCATACTAAACAGGCCCTAATGATGCCCGTGCACAGAAGATGGAGAGGTGCTCAACAGCCAGCTCTTAAGAAAAAGAAGAAAGAAGAAGAAGCACAACAACGCACACTGTCTTTATAGTGTGCTTTCATGTCTAGATTATAGCATCGCCGTGGCGCCCAGAGAGCGTGATGTTACCGAAGAGCAGTCGAAACGTGCTCGCTCAGCAAACGGCATCAAAGGCGGCGATGGTGCTTTTAAATATTATTCCTTTAACCTACAGAGATGGGATGGCATCGATTGTCACGCGGGACTCTTGTGGCTGAAATGCATGGCATGTGAATAGCGGTCATAAAAAAAACAGGCACTTAACAAGCAGTTCTTCATTTGTCCTGGAGACCATTGGTGTTATTTAGCAAGCCCTCGCCTTGAAGGTTTTCCAGCAGGAAGTGCTCCTCCTGATAAGGTTTCAGATTTATCACCCCTGCCAGATCTTTATCAAACACATCTTATTTTATGACACAAACTCCCTCACTGCTCTTCTCGCCGCTTCCTGTTTGCTTGAGCTTGAACTCGATTTACTGCGACATTTAACAGATGATTTTAATAGTCTTTTTCCCCCCACTTTCCTGCTTTTAATTGCTGTGGATAATTCTTAGGATAACATCTCCACGAGGCGGTGAAGGTGTCTGCGTGACCTTTTCCCGCCTCACTGTTTTGACAAAGTATTTCGCCTGCATTGCTGCTATGTGCCCTGTGTGTAGTGTGTGTGAATGCATGCCTACATGCGTATGCCCATGTTTGTTGTGTGTGGGTCCACAATCCCTCCCTCTTGACACCTTGAAGACGCTCATTAAAGAGAGCGGTCCCGGGAAGGTTCCTGACACAAAGGCTGGGCCGTCTCAACTCAGACTATTAACGAGGACTCAATTAGACTCTATCGGGGGCCCACGGGCACCGTAATGGAGGGCCGACTGTTCTCTCCTGGCTGCAGATGGAGCCGGGCGCTGAACTCTCCCTCGCCAGAACAAGAACCCATAATTCAGCCTGTTCTTTTCAGCTGACGGTGTGATGACAGCCACAACAAGGAGCAATCAGAGCTCTTACGGAGGGAGGTGTATAATTCTCTCTCTCTCTTATGTAGTAGTTTAAGTACTGCACAAAAGCAGTAGTTCATATTATGTAATAGACTGCAGGCTAAAAGAGAAGCATATTGGATTAATTACATATGTACCAGTACTGTACATGTGACTGTTTTTCACGTGTTTAGTCTCTCGTGAGCCGGTAGTACCTGATGAAAGAGGGGAGATGTCTGGAAGGGGCTTGTCCTTGGTACACGCCAAATTTACACCCACATAAAAAGGTAAATACCCTGCAAGGCTGCACAGATACAAGACACTGATTGTCCCCCCTATTACAGCTTTATGGAAGGTATAATTCACAAAGACACCTCTCACCAGGGAGCCTTAACACAGGATTGTCTTCCTTCTAAAGAATTATCAGTCCATACCTAGAAACTACCCTTGCCAGTAAAAGCGGTTTTCTGTATGGAAGTGCCTAAGATAACGAAGAAGTATATGTAGCTGCGGATATTGTTTCCTGCAGATTCTGCCTTTTGCATTTCGCACTTGATTGTTTTCCAGTGAAAAATAATAATAATGAAAGTCTGATCTCATAGACCTGTTGAGACATAATTCTCAGTTGAACAGTTTCATGGCACCGGTTTCAGGGAGGAGAGCAAGAACTTCTTGTGTGTATAGCATACCAATACGACCAAACAATAAACCCATATGCACGCACGCCTGTTATGTGGAAATACCCGTTATATCTGACTGATAAATGTTTGGAGAGGTGTGTGAGACGTCATTGTATGTAACAGGGCTATGTTGTGTTGTCTATTCTCCACTGTCACATAAACTATCACCTTAGAGGACACTGCTGAGCTCAGTACAACCCAAAACGCCATCTTTCTTTCTCCGCCAAGGACAGGCATAACACTTCTGTCACCTATCTCCCTCTTATCCTCGAAGCAAATTTCGCCGCTCCTCAGCAAACTGCCGCGTCGAACCATTGGAGCATTTTGACCGTGGACTTTCTAGCGGTTTCTGGCCAAACATGGGTCTTCGCCATCATTCGACCGACACTTAGCTGTTAGCATAACATGCATAAAGGTGCTGATTCTGACGTAATAGTGATGGAAAACTCACGCTACCATCTGTCTCATAGCAAAATGCCTTCCTCTCGAAAACGAGTTTCAATTTGGTAGGTATCGAGAAATAGAGACAAAGTGGTTGCTTGTTTCAAGGCCTGCCTGAGATATACAGTAAGTGCCAACACAAACAAGGTTACACATGAGTCCTGATATTTCATCCAAAGATACACAATTTGCCAAAGAAAGTTTGTTAGTTCCAGGGTTGGTTTTTGCCAAAGTCTGCATTTCAGAGGCGAGGTTCCTCTATCTCACTTAAGTCTCATCCTGCCAGCGTTTTCTTGAGTGCTCTTATTAAATCACTACGGTGTTGTCGCTCTCTCCATGACCTGCCAAGGATAAAGAATCTGTTTACTGTAAATTGCACCTCACTCTCTCCCAAATACCATCTGCTGCCCAAACTGAGCTGCGTTCGCAACCTCTAAAAATAAACCCTCTGATTGGCTGCAGAGATGGGGATCCTTGTCGGGCCGAAACCACTCAAACCTATCGGGTATCTGCCTAGAGGGTTATGGTCCCTTTCACCTCCACTGTCCACACACAAAACATTTAACTCATTTGGGCAAATCCAATGAAGCTAGTGTTTGGCATGTTCCGTTAATGTCAGGTGTGGATGTGTGGTAGGGTGAGAAACGAAAGGGGTAGAGAGCGAGAGAGAGAGAGAGAGAGAGAGAGAGAGAGAGAGAGAGAAAGAGAGAGAGAGAGAGAGAGGAGTGAACAAATATGACATACCTCTGTCATGAACAAGGTTCTTTGGGGGGGTAATTGTTAGCTGATAGCTTGTTTTACACCCCCTCCCCCTGTCACCTGTCCCTCTCCACAGTACACTAACATGCAGGCAAATAATTACAGTACTTAAAGATGAGACCGGAGAGAGAACACAGTAAAGTGGCGATTATTGAATGAGGCATTTGCAGCAGGCTAGTCAGTACCAGCTTAAGTGTTTATTTAAAGGCACACTCCTTTATGTGAAGCCAATGTTACAAAAACATTGGTGGTATGGTTTAAAACATGCTGCTGAACTCTCACTGCTGAACTCCCCTTCATAGTGCCAAGACACCTCTACCCGTTCCCCTAAAGCTACAACACCTTTGTGCACAATTGTGTTACAGAGAATAAAATGGGATTGATAAATAGAGGCAATATTTTGTGTAAAAGTGTAAATCTATCTTAGCCAGTTTTGAACCCCATTATGAAATGTCTTATCAGCAGTTACTCAACCTGGGCCTATTATGATACACACTTTTAGCAGTTATGATATTTTAAACACCTAAAAACTGCTCAAGATGTCTAAGATTCTCCTATTCTTTCCTAAGCAGGGTGCATAGCTTACTTAGAAATGACACACAGTTGAAGATGCCTTGTGAAGTACAAAACTTTTCCATGCTGCAGATAAGGCAGGTCTTTTAGAAAAAGCTTAGGAATCTGTAATAATCTTCCAGAGGTAGAGCCCATATCTCCAGCTCGGCATATATTTAAAGGTCACGGCTGGTTTTACAAGCGGAGGTAATGGCGTTCCTACATTTCCACGAATTGGCTGATCTGTCACTGAAGGCTTGTTTATGAGCGGTTTGTTCCCCGCGCCGGTCCTTCCCGAGCACGGTGCTCGTTGCAGCGGCCATAAAATATACAATTGCCCCGATTCATCACAGAATTAGCGGGACCGTGACAAAAGCCGCGGAGATGGGGCACTGTGCCAGATCCAGGTGTAGCCAAACTCTTATTGTATTTACTGATTAGTTCCAGAGGCTGTTTGTATAATTTCCATGATAGACGGATGAGTTGTGTTCACGTCACTTGCTCACAAATGCTCAGAGCTTTGTGGCTGTCAGTCATGCTCAAACACCAGTTGCTGCGGGTGCCCCAAACTACGTTTTTCAAGCATTCTTCATGTAGGCTACACTTAAAGGGTCACTCCTCGATAATTGTGTTGCAGCCCACCCCCAAGACTATAAATGTCTGTACAGCACAGTTTCATGTGGGTGTAAGCGGGAGTGGAAAACAGTGTGAGGAGCTGGGGGTGTAGAGAGTGTGGCCCACTAAGCACTTGTGTGGGATGCACTCAAGAGTTTCAAACCAAAACAGCCAAGACGTAAGTCAAATGCAGTAGTTTATTCGTAGTTTTTTTAATACTTTAAATCAGAATAATAAATGATGCAGTTGATTGCAGACATTGCGTGTTGTTATATTGTTCAAGACAGCTGCGTCGATGCAAATTTAGTTTTCACGGTCACTTCTCCGCAAAACTCACACGCTGACATTGAGGGAAAACAGCCATTTGAGCGGCGCGCGGTGCGCCGGACAGATACGGATGGTACAGCCCGTTCCCGGTGTGTAATATCGTGAAAGGTCGTTCTTCTTTGCCCAGCGTTTATTTTTTATTTTTTTACTACACTTCTATCTCTCACCTCCAGCCCGCCGGGGTGGCGATAGCGCTACGGCGCGCTGTAATTTCCATCCGCATTTTCTCTGCGTCTTTATCTTCTGCTCTGGTCTCCGTCTATGAGCGAAGCTTGTCTGACACACCGGCAGGGTGTAATCTCACACTATATAGTGCTTTCATATAAATTAGGCCTTTTCAGGGTCACCACCTCTCCCTCACACATAGGCTATACACCCTCAGGAAAACATTCAGCCCACACACACGCATGCTTTGCTCCTATGGGATTAAACGGCAGTGGGCACAGGCAGTGTTACTGCCCTTTGTTTAGCTAGAGATGACTGTCAGCCTTTCCTAAAAAACACCATTCCCTCCCCACCATTTATTCGGAGATCACTTCATCCTCTCCTGTTTCCAAAAGAGAGGTGAGACATTTCCAGGGCCTAATCCATCACAGAGCTGAATGCTGTCAGTAGTGAATGTCACTGAGAAAAGAGAAACCGCTGCCCCACTCAATACAATGGGAAGGGGTCTTCTTTGTCAGAGCGTGAAACACCCCCTCCTTATTTCCCTGGCAGCGTTTATACGATACTTGAAGATCTTAGGATTCGGACCAGGGCACAAAACTCGCCAAAGAAGCAGCAACACTTGAGCATCAGAATGTTCTGGAGGAGAGACAGCTGGCTCTACTACCCCCGCCCCCCACCCCCCTCCCCTCTCCGCACGCAGGAGGGAGGGGGGTGGGGAGGGGGGAGCTTTGGCGCTGGACGGCTTCAGTAGACTGGAAGGCAAATCACATCACAGCCGCTGTCTGAACCGTGCACGATAAGGCTTCATTACCATAAGTTTATTTTCCTCCTATTGAAACGGCTGCTAAAACAAAGGCCAGTTGATTATTTTTCCTTGATCAGCGTAGCATTCAAGGCGCCTGATGTGAAAAGGGGGGGTACAGGACAATGAGCCCCCCCTCCCTACCTCCTTGGGAAAGAGAATGCTGACATGCATACAAGGCACATGAGGAGGGCCTGTCCTGTCCCCACAATGCACCCTGGAGACGGAGACGGACACACAAAAGAGCTGAATGTGACAGTTACGTTCCGTCCACTCTGCTGGCCTGGGTCTCCCGAGAGGCTGAGCCGGCTGCCCGAGTCCTCCAGATTTACAAAAGGCTGCTTGGTTGGTCGGAGCATTGTTGTGAATATTTTGACAGGTCTGAGACGTTTGATAGACCTCTGGCCAAGCACTGAGAATATACCAGTAAAATGTGGGCAGATTCTCTCCACTGATTTCGTCGTGGCCCCCGGAAGCTTCTCCTCATTACTGATTACCAACATTATGCGGGAGCTTTTCGCCAGAGCGAACAAGCAAACACGTCCTATTCATCTCGAGCTGAGGACAAGTGGAGAACCGCGTGTTTAACCTCTGAGCGCTGGCGCGATGGATGTCCTCAGGACTGATTGGCTGGATGAAGGGGTTCTGATTGGGGTTAAATTTAAGGAACGACACAGTAATTTGAGGCCTGATTGGCCCGGGTGTGAATTAGAGCAAACTAAAGGGCAAAGCAAGTTGAAGCAAGGGAGTCTTTGATAACAACACACGAATGAAGAGACGGCAGGTACGATTCCACTGTGATGTTTACCAGCAGACTGTCACTAGTCTGATGTGTTCCATTATCTTGGCTCCTTAATAAACAAGGATTAGCGTTTGACGTGAAACAAATGGAAAGGCAGCTGTAGCCTAATGCTAAAAGGCCTGCAGGAGAGAAGATTACAAGGGGCTTTTTGCGCCATAATTTGATTTTTAAAGACTCTTACCTTTGTCCAATGTGCCCTGTTACGTTGCAGCAGGGGGTTGAGATTACCTCAGAGAATGTTGTTGTTGATAAAGCCGATTAGTCAGAGTTGAAAAAGGACCAGCTACGATTTGAAATCATAGCTGGTTTGCCTTTGATTTCCCCTTTAGGGTTTAATAGACGGTATATGCTCAAATGCAACCAGACAAGCAACGTTTTTTTTAATAGTTTCTCAAGGATGTTATAGCTATAGTATCAGTGTATATATGCCTACATTGTGTATTTACTAATATATATAATGTTATGTAAACTTCTGTTACTTGCAGTGTTTTGTTTTATTTTTTGTTTTGCTTTAGGCCACTGTTGTGGCCTAAAGCAATGTATGTTCTAGTCACATTACCAGATTTGGCTTGTGGTCTTCTAGTGCCATCTGCTGGAAAAATGTAGTTACAACATTGTTCAACAAAATACATACCAGTGAGTGTCGGAAAATCAGGTTTTCATTCCACCAGAATCCTGCCTCATACCACTTGTTACTTATCTTTTATTGTTATATATTAGTTCAGTGTTGATCTGCATGATGCAGTGGGGGTGCTGATTGGGCTACATACTGAAGGCCAAATGCTATAGTCGTAGGTCTATTTAATATATATTTAACCCTCATGATGTAATTCGGGTCAACATTTCCCAAATCTCTTTCTACAGCTTACATAGACATATGATGTGCACTGCTGGCACAACAAGGTGTGAGTTTGAAACCTGAGGACAACAGGAGGGTTAAAAGGCAAACACACAAAAAAGAAACATAAATAAATAATTAATAAAGAACAAAATACACAGCAATGACAATTAAAAAACACACAGAATCATACAAAATCAGATGGCGCCCTCTGGTGGCATAATTCAATATAATTAAGGACAACAAGAGGGTTAACCCTCGTAATGTACTCGTAATATAGTATTTAGCCACACGGCGTGCGCCATCTGATTGTGTATGATTTGTGTTTTTCAATTGTCATTGCTGAGTGTATTTATTTATTTATTAATAATTTGTTGTGTATGTATTTATGTTGGTTTTTGTGCCTTTTAACCCTCCTGTTGTCCTCGGGTTTCAAACACACACCTTGTTGTGC